>CAUYQV010134887.1:0-10800 GCA_963574575.1 Galagoides demidoff | reverse complement strand
ATGGCCGGGCGTTGTGGCGGGTGCCTGTGGTCCCAGCTACTTGGGAGGTGGAGGCAGGAGACTCGCTTGAGCCCAGGAGTTGGAGGTTGCTGTGAGCTGTGATGCCATGGCACTCTACCCAGGAGGATAGCTTGAGGCTCCGTCTCAAAAAAAAAAAGAAATCTTTTCCTAACCTAAGATGACAAAGATTTTTTTCCTGTTTTCTTCTAGTCGTTTTATAGTTTTAGGTTTTAGATTTAGGTCTATGATTAGTTTTATGTTGATTTTTTTATATGGTGTTATGGAGTTATGTTGAAGTTATTTTCTGCATGTGGAAATCCAGGTATTCCATTGCTGTTTTTAAGAAAGGCTGTTCTTTTTCCACTGAATTGCTTTTCCATGTTTGCCCAAAATCAGTTATCTGTTATGTCTCTTTTCATTGTATCCATTGACATTCAGAGCTGGGTAACGGAAAAGCACCCAAGTCTACTACAGTACCTGATGGTGTGTTTTTGTCATGATGACTTTAATAAAACTTGGTTTCCTTACTGTAGCCTGCATGGAAAGTTTTCCTGCTCAAGCATTCTTTCTCCCTTTCTTCCTTTCTCTTTTTGTTTTTTGCTATCCGATGTGAAGTGTGGTGATAGGGGTACTTACCTACCTTGGCCCTTTTAACTAATCTCAAGTACCCTTTTTGCTATCTTTCTTGTTAATGACAATTATTTTGCTGTTTTTCCTCTTGGAAAATTCCCAACATAAGTCACCCCTTTCATGTTAATTTTTCTAGTTATGTCTCTTCCCTTTTGTATTCTGAGTAACAGATGGCCTCAGAAAGTGTGCCCACTTAAGTTAAAAGCCCCCCTGTACCTGGGTAGCCTTGGAGAAGTTACCAGGCATACCGAGCTTCAAGTATCTGATCTTTAAATGGGACTACTAGTTTATCGCTCCGGGTTGTTTTCAAATAAAAGCCACGTTTATAATGTGGAAATGAGGGCGTGTCAAGTGCCTCTCCCCCTCGCCCAGCTCCAGCGCCATCTGCGTACTCCTGTTGGAACTGGACCTGCACAGGCCTCAGTGCTCTTAGGGGAGGACTGATACTGAGCCACTCGCCGTCCATCAGGTGGGTGGTTCTGGGGCGCGCTGGAGTTGGGGCGCTGCCCGTGTAGGTCATCCGGCGGTGGGAGAAGAGCGCTTGCTTGTTGCCCAGAGATCTCCCTCATCCTCCACGCTCGGGAGTCCCAGGCCCTTCTCTTGTCAGTAATCCTCCTCTCTGCTGGGTTTCAGCCTCACCCTGCGCCTGGAAACAGTGTGCTCAGGTCTCTCCCGACACTGCTGCTCCTACTCCCGGTCTCCTTTCCAAGCCAGCTTCTCAGAGGGGTTGTCTGTGCTTCTAGCTTCTCTTACCTCACCTGCCAGCTCTCGCCAGCCAGGGACCGTTTCTTAGAAGCATTTCATGCCACAGGCACCCGTAGCTCCATTGCCAAGATCAATGGAGACCTTTCAGCCCTAGTAGAATGAAGTATTTTGCTGCGTGTTGACACCCCTCTCTCTTGAAACTTCTTTCCTTTGGCATCCCCTTCTCTGTGTTCGTTCTTGTAGTTCTTCGTTCCTTCACAACTGAACTGCTTGCCCTTCCACGCGTCGAGCCATAACAGAGAATCAAACTCACAAAGCTCCTGCTTGCGTGGGGAGCACTCTACTGGGGGGATAATACACAAACAGGTAACTCCACTCTATTTATATGTGACAGATGCTTTGGAGGAAAAACTACAGTACGGTGGGGAATTAATGCCTGGAGTGGGCATGGAGGTGTTACTTCGAATGGGGTGGGCAGGAAGTCCTTGCTAACGTGAGCAGAGACGACATGGGGACAAAGCAGCCAGTGGTCTGAAGAACAATGAACACTCGGGGTGCAGGACACAGTGCAGTGCCCACACCCTGACGGCAGGTGGATGAGGTGGCAGGGGAGGCAGGGGAAGTGGGGGGCTTCCTTATACTGGGCTTCCTGGCTGTGACAGAAATCTTTTTTTTACTGAGTGAGGAGACCTTGAGGATCTTGAGGAGAGGAATGCAGCCTGGGCTCGTGGGAGAGCACGGACTCCAGTGCTCTGCCTGGGTGAAAATCCCAGCCCTACCAACGGGCTCTGTGTCCCACGGGTAACATGGGGAGAGTAATGACAGCTGTCTCAGGGCTGCCGTGAGGATCGGAGTGAGTTAATATTTATAAGGAACGGAGCATGGCAGATAGAAGTACAAAAGTATTTGCTAAATAAAATTAGGAAAATTGAAAAGGCAAAGCTAGCCAAAGCAGAAAGACCAATTCGGAGATGATTACAATAATCCATGCAAGGGATGGCTTCCACGGGGGCTGCTGGTGGAGACGGGGAGGAGGAGGCCCCACCCTGGCTGTATTTTAGAGGGCATGGCTGGAGGATCGGACCTACTTTCCTTCCCAGCTCTGATCTTCCTAAGTCTCCTTCTGTTTTCCTCCATCTCCCTCTTGACCAGCGGTTCACCAGTAGAGTGGTGCCATTTGGAAATATGTGGGGGCATTTTTGGGTAGTCACAGAGGCTGAGGATTGGGTATTTCTGGCATTTAGTGGCCGACGGCTGGGCTGGGGTGCTCAGTGTCCTGTGTGGTGAAGACGTGTCACTCACAAAGTGCCAGTGGCTTCCTGGTTGAAAAATTCTGCTTTATACCATCTTCGCACCCCTGTCCCCGCTTCCCCCCAGATTTCTTAGCTTCCGGTTCTTGTATGGACAGCAGGGGACTTACAGGCTTCCTGATTGCTTTTCTCAAAATGTCTGTCTATGTGTTTTTTTCTTTCTTTTTCTTCTATCTTATCTCTTCTTATCTTGCCTCCCTCCCTCCCTACTCCCTCCTTCCCCCCTTCCTTCCTTTTTTTATGGGGTGAAGTTGCTGAATTTTCATCAACTTCTGAAAGGAGTCCTATCCTAAGAAGATAAGAAGTCCTGTTCTGAAGGATATCACAGCTTTGATTTTTCTGCTCTCACCTGTATGAGGACAGACTTCACGTCTCTGTTCCTGCAGTTCTCTGCCCTGAGTTCCAGGCCCCTGCCTGTTCCACCATGTACCAGTTCTTCAGGATCGACACGTCGCCTACCTTTGTCCTTTATTTTGTTGCTGGGGGCTGGTCCCATCACCTAGCTTCCTCCCGTTTGTGCCTTTCCTGTGCACACTGCACCTTGCCGATTCCTCGAGTCCTGACTTTACCTCCTGGACAGCTGAGGAAATGTCCAGCGTCTCCCATCATTCACTGTCCTCGTTTATCATCTCCCGTTTAGACTGCTGCCTTAATTGGCCTCCTCACCTGAGACCCATTCTCCCCATTGCCAGATGAGCTCTTGGTTACACAAATCTCACTGTGTCACTGACCTGCGAAAGCTCGGCTCTGTCAGGGCCTGTGGGGTTGCGTTCAGGCTCCATCATGACACATGGCCCCTCTAACATCTCAGCCAGGTGGGTCATGCCTTGCTGCTCATCTTCTCCCCATTCCCTGCCCATCGTCATGTGCCAGGCACCAGCAGGACTACAGTAATAATCCGTCTCATGCGCTGGTGCCCAAACATCTGAGCATGCCATTTGATCACATGGAAAAATGGTTCAGCCTCTCCTTTTCCTTCCAGAATACTCCATAGCACTACAACCAAGCTGGCTGACTTTCCCCCTAAAGGAGGAGCTTTCTCCCTTAGGAGCTGATTGTGCCGTCTTTCCGTACCTGTGCATACGTAGTTTTTTTACTCCTTTGTCCTGTAATTTTAGAAGCTCTCTACTTCAAACAGGTGAGCTTCTGAGAGGCTCTTCTTAAGCCCATTTGTTCACAAGTTCAAAGTGACTAAGAGGTCTTTAAGCTTGCAGTTCTCAATGCAGTTCAAGGCGTGTAAGTTGTTTCTTTGAAGCTTTATGACCGGTCATGCCCTTGCTGCTGGATGTTCTGTGGGGCATCTTTTTCTAAAGTGGAGCAGCTTCATCTGCATTAAACATCTCTGAGTCAGGTGGCTCCTTCATGATTTCTTTGGGGCCCTAGGAAGCTCCTCAGTACCCCTTGGTGTCCAGATTCACCCCTCACCTCTTGAAGCACAGGGGCCTTGGTGGGCTCAGCCCTGGCTGTTCTCAGTTTTTCCATTCGAGAACAATTTCCTGGCCTCCTGAACTGTTATAACATTGGGCCAAGTTTCCACCTTTGGCCCTGGTCATCCTGTTTCACATTGAAAATGGAAAACTTTTGAAGCTCTCCCTTCTGACCTGGTTGGTCATCACTGCTTGTATTTCATCCTCTGTCCTTCAGGGGTCTTCCCAATCTTCATTTCATATGCCAAAAAAAAAAAAAAAAAAGAAAACTATTTGTCACCACTCTTGGCTGTTTTTTATGAGCTTTGCTTTTTGTTTCTGTCACACCATGTGTCTCTTTTTATTAGCACTTTAAAAATGTGCTGTGCTTTTGCAGGGTCGGATATGATTGGGTTAGTAATGTTTGTAGAAACCCTTCAAAACATGTATTAAATCCAGCAGACAGCATTCATCCTCAGACTCACAAATCACCCAGGTCAGGTTCTCAGAGTTTGGCTCTGGGACTGGTATTTGTTGCCATCTGTGCAGTTCTGATTTGAAAGCTCAACGTTGAGGAGTCCAGATTTGTTTCATGTGGCTTTCCCTGCTAGACTGGGGGGTTCTCCTTAAAAGCAGGATCCGTGTTTAATTGTCCAGAGACTGCAAGTGTTTTATGGCAGACACTTGTTGGTTGTCATTGGAGCCTTGGGCTTGGCACAGTTGGTTGTTGAATGAAGTAAGGACTGTGCTAAACAGCCTCGGAGCGTTTAGCTGTGCAGACTCAAAGAAGAGTTTGAAAACAACTGACTAAAACATTCATATTACACTGGATGACTGTGGTCACACTGAAACCCAGATTGATAAGGATGGAGGTTTTACTTTTCTTTACAAACACTTCAACGAATAGTCAGTACCTGACTGTTTTTGGGAGACTAGCCAGGTTCTTTGGGGGACACGAGGAAGAATGATGTGGCCTGTGATTTGGGGGAAGTGTATTGTCAAACAGTGAAGTACATAAATAATTACGTAAGCCATAATATATAATATGATGAACATACAAGGCACAGTGAGACGAGAGAGTGGCTGAAACACTTATTTTACCTTTTTTTTTTTTTTTTGAGACAGAGTCTCACTTTGTTGCCCTTGGTAAAGTGCCATAGAGTCACAGCTCACAGCAACCTCAAACTCTTGGGCTCAAGTGATTCTCTTGCCTCAGCCTCCCTAGTAGCTGGGACTGAGGTCTTGCTGTGGGTCAGGCTGGTCTTGAACCTGTGAGTTGAGTCAATCCACCCGTCTCAGCCTCCCAGAGTGCCAGGATTACAGGCGTGAGCCACTGTGTCCGACCGTGCTAAAAGACTTACAGGATAAGTTTTTAATGCCTTACAGGGTAAGGGCATTTTCTACAGTAGTACTTATCGTAATAAATGTTGGAAATACCTAAATGGTTGATATGAGGGCACTGATTAACTAAATTACAGTGCACGCACCAGGTGGACTGTTACACAGCTGTAAAAGTAGTTATGAGGAATTTATGGTAATTTGGGTAAATGCTTATGCTTTTTTTGTTGTTGTTTTGAGACAGAGTCTCACTCTGTTACCCCAGGCTAGAGTGCCCTGTGTAGACTGCCATGACGTCATAGCTCACAGCAACCTCAAATTCCTGGGCTCAAGCAATCTTCCTACCACAGCCTCCTGAGTAGGTGGGACTACCGGCACTCACCACAATACCCAACTGATTTTTCTATTTTTAGTAGAGATGGCATCTCACTCTTGCTCAGGTTGGTCTCCAGCTCCTTCACCTTGCCCTCCCAAAGTGCTAGAATTACAGGCATGAGCCACTGTGCCCAGTCTGCTTTCACTTTTTTGTTAGGCGAAATGTCAGGAAATTATATATGTATAATTTAATACCAGTTTATAAAACAAATTCTTTAAAAAGTGATACCATGGTGGTGCCTGTGGCTCAAGGGAGCTGACCCCATATACCCGAGTTGGTGGGTTAAAGCCCAGCTCCAGCCAAAAACTGCAAAAAAAAAAAAAAAAAAAAAAAAGTGATACCAAAGAGGGGGAAAGCACCAGAATGAAAACACACTGACATATTATCATGCTTTTGAGTTCAAGTATGTGTGTGTACATGTATCAGTATACCATTCACACGTGCGTAAGTGTACAGTTCATTGAATTTTTACGCTCTAGACATACCCATGCAACAAATACCTAGATCAAGAATAGATGGTTCTGGTCTCTGCCCCCTTCTTCTCTGGCTTTCTCCTCTGTAGCTTATGTTTTTTTAAAGAGGCAAAGGCAAGTTTATTTGTTAAAATGCTTGGGTAGGTTCTGTTGGCCAATTTGGCCACTGTGGGATCCGAGAAGACCAGTTGGGGCTGTCCTGTGACGGATGTGGTGCAGCGTGGTGTGAGCTCAAGGTCACGAGTGCCAGATTCTGTTTGTCATCTCATAGTCACGGGCACATCACTTCATCCCTCTGATCCTCAGTTTGCTCATCTGTTGGTCAGCTGGGTGCAGTAGTATCTTCCTTATAAACTGATCCTAGGAATTAATTTGAGACACTGAGTTTGTGAGACAGTCTGCCAGACAGTGAGGTCCTTCATTGAAAAATTAAAGTTAGAGAGGCTGGTTGCTCAGGGAGGGAGCCTGCTAGGGTCTGAACATTTGTGCCCTTCCCAAAGTCCTTATGTTGATACCTTGACCCCCAAGGTGATGGTTCTTGGAGATGGGGCCATTGAGAGGTGATTGGGTCATAGGGGGTGGAGTCTTCAGAAGTGGGATTCATGTCCTTATAAATAGACCCAGCTAGTCCCTTCTACCACATGAGGACATGGCGGGACGGTGCCTTCCATGAACCAGACAGTGGATCCACACCAGACGTCTAATTTGCTGGCACCTTGATCATGGACTTGGCAGCTTCCTGAACTGTGAGAAATACAACATTTTGTGTTTATAAGCTACCCAGTCCATGGTATTTTGCTATAGCAGATTAAATGGACTAAGGCAGGAGTAAGGAATGAGGAAGGGTGTTATCTCTAAATGAAAGCAGAGGGTTTTGGGATTGGAGTTTGAGCAAACAGAAAAGTTTTGGGGCAAGCAGCCCCTAAGCGCCCAGTGGGCTAGGGGTCCCAGGAGAATGGAGGAAGGCTCAGCATGGGGGCCTGGCGAAGCTGGGGCACAGGTGTAGGTGGAGTGTGCAGCTTTGCCCCTAGACTCAAGATGTTTTGTTTGAGCCAATATTAATCTAATTTTTCTCGATCATGAAGGTGGAGGAGGTTAAAACAGAAAGCAAAGGGCGGGAGGAAGCGTTCCATTGCTAATCTACAAAGAGAACACTCTGTTTAAGGGAAGCCTCTGATTTACAGTGTGAGCTTTGTAGGAGTCTGCAGTGATTTGCAGTATCTTTTTCCAAAGGTATTTACCCAGAAAGGGAGGGCTAAGATTTTAGTTAGCCCACAAAATCTGTGAAACAGGAACTTTTAGTAATGTTGTCTTTCCGCCCTACCGCTGCCTTGGGAGACACCGAGCAGCACTCTGGGCCTGCGTTAATTTAAAGCAGTCCCAGCATTTCCCAGTGTAAAGTCTGAATGAGCAGAAATTGGAATTTCTCTGAGTACAGTCTTACCTGTAATATTTTAGGTCCTTCAGATTGAACAGGGGTCGAACGGGCCAGCCTGAAAACCCATTCCTCAGGGGCCGTGTTGTTCCTGTGGGAGCGATGCCTGGGAACAGGGCACTGCCCGTCTCTCCCCAGCACAGCACCAGGGGAGCCCACACAGGTGGATTAGCTATTTGTAGATAATCGGCCTTGGCTGATTGGGCGGTGCCTTCATTCAGCAGTGACTCACGCAGACAGTATCTACTGAGTGCTTGTGAGCTGGATGTGCAAAACCCAAAGAGCCAGTCTTATCTTTCAGATACTTTGTTAGTAGGAGGTGCCTTTAGACAGATAGTTTTTTGAGTATGATAACAGATAAAATGGAAAGGCAGGTTCCTGGGCTGGGGTTAGAAGTGAATGCTTCTGGAAAGATCTTCCTAAGTCCACCTGTGGAAATCAGGGTCTGTTTTAAGAGGAAAGTTCACTCTGGAGCTAAGACCTCAGGATGGAAAGGCATCTACATGCCACATGAATAGAGCAATAGGCAGAAAGGCACAGGAGGTAAGGAGAATGGTCTGCTGGAGAACTGGAAGTTGTCTCTTTTATTTTATTTTTAAAAAATGTTTTGTCACCCCCACCTGGACATAGTCTTAATATTGTTAAAGTTAGGTGTGCAGTGGGCCAGGGGAGTGGATGGAGTTAAAGTTAGGAGTCATCACTGCCCCCCTCCATTGCTGCCCTAAAGTTTGTTTCCATTATGCTTCATACTCAGTAGTGATTTTCTAAGCTTGGTTGTGAGGCACAGTTTTTTTCTTTGTCCCGAAAGAAGATTTCTACTTATTCAGGTTTGACATAGGGAAATGTTGGGATTGCTTTAGCATTAACTTAGAGTACTGCCAGGGTCTTCCAGTGTAGTGTATGGAGCTCACCTTGTTTATACTCACTCCAGAAACGCCCAGAGCACATGCTGTGTTAGGAAAGGTACTTGGAGTGGTTGGTCTTACAAACGTAAGTAATGGCATCTGCCTTTTAAGATGCTTACAGTCCAGCAAAGCAAGAATTGAACTTTTAAAACGTCCTGTTACAGAAACAAACATAAACGTAACCGGAAAGGGGAATGATTTATTCCCTACCATTGTAGGAAGCAGAGAAGGCTATTTAGAAGGCAGGACAGGCCGGGCGTGGTGGCTCATGCCTGTAATCCTAGCACTGTGGAAGGCTGAGGTGGGTGGATTGCCTGAGCTCAAGGGTTTGAGACCAGTCTGACCAAGTCGGGCAGCCTCTCCTGAGCAAGAGCAAAATCCCATCTCTAAAAATCACTGGGCATTGTGGCAGGTGCCTGTAGTTCAGCTACTCGGGAGGCTGAGACAAGAGAATGGCTTGAGCCCAAGAGTTGGAGGTTGCTGTGAGCTGTGATGTCCCGCACTCTACCAAGGGCCACAAGTTAGACTCCATCTCAAAAATGAAAATAAATAAAAAACAGTAGAAGGCAGGACCAAAGGACCAGAAACATGATGTACTAAGGACCAAAGGACCAGAGACATGATGTGCCTGGTGGACAGTGGTGTAGAGGTGGGTGGGAGGTGATGGGGGCTGTGGGAAGAGGTCGTAGGACGCTGGTGGAGGCTGGCCCTGAACTGTGGATGTGGAGAGTACCTTTGGGGATACTCTAGCACAGCGTCTAGGGGCAGCCAGCGTGGGATGTGCTGCTGGGAGTGGGGAGTTGCTGTGGCTGAGCCCAGGGGTGGAGGGTCTCGCACGCTGCACTGAGGAATGTGCACTTTATTCCAAGGCACAGGCTTTTATGAACAGGTCTTCTGCTGGCTTCGCCTCCTCACCCAGCTGAACCCCACGTGTTACACCCAGTCCCAACGTGGAGAGAGACTGGCTCTGTCTTGGTTTTACGTTGATTACCAAGAAAGTTGTGATTTGGGTCTAGAATTTTAAGATGTTTCCCTGGTCCACAGCTTAGGGGAGCTGCCCATACCATCATGTTTGGTTTTTTTTTTTTCCATTTGGGAAACAACCTTCTTAGTTTCATCTCTTTCATTCCACTGATCATTTTGATTTCTTTTTCTCTGGAAATAAGCAGCTCAAATCATTGTAGTTTTTATTCTTGATCTCATATATTTAGCAGTAAAATTGGTTTCTGTCTTTCAGGTATTCAGCAAGCTAACGGTTTAGCGTACCCTATGTATTAGTCAGTCTAGTTGGCATGTACAACTTGCCAACTTAAGTGCTCAGATTAAAATCTGGTGGAACCTCTTTAAGTTGACCCCTTAAGGGGACTGTAACAGACGGGACACACAGGTGGTCCAGTTAAGGAACTAGGCCTGCTGTGCTGAACTGTGTGGTACACGTCCAGTCGACTTAAGGAGGTAGATGATACAGGGTGGTTGTCAGCTAGAGAGGTTCTATTCTATGTGTAAGACGGAAAGGGTAACAAAGTTGGCCTATTAAAAATCTTTGAAAAAAACTAGGTTGTGAGGCAGCTCCAGTAAGGTCAAAGGTAGGAGTGTTTATAGTTAAGGACCATTGACATCTGATAGCCTGTGGAATCCACATGGAGCCCTGGTGGTGTTGACACAGGAAGACACTGGGGAGGTTGTTGCGCCAGATTCTCTTTCAGAGAACTGTCATTGAAGGACAGAAGAGGAAAATCACATAGTTTGTGGTAAAATGGGGTGAAGGACTTGCGACACTTCTCTGAAAATCCCTGGTGGTTCCCTGTTGCTGGGAGGGTCGGGCTGGTCCTTCTGCCCTCGCTTATCAGGGCCAAGCAAATGCACTTGAAAGGTATTGTTATGTCATTATGTTAATGACAGTGAGTTTCAGGCCTGTCCTGGAAACAAAGGTGGAGCTCTTTTAAATCTGTTGTTAAAAACCTGTACAATAGATTCTAGTTGAATATGCAGAAGCTTCTGAAATCTGATATAGAGAGCTGATCTGGACCACAGTGTTTAATTCTTTTTTTTTTTTTTTTTTGAGACAGAGCCTTAAGCTATCCCCCTGGGTAGAGTGCCATGGTATCACAGCTCATAGCAACCTCCAACTCCTGGGCTCAAGCGAGTCTCCTGCCTCCGCCTCCCAAGTAGCTGGGACCACAGGCGCCCGCCACAACGCCCGGCCATTTTTTGGTTGCAGC
>CAUYQV010134885.1:0-55556 GCA_963574575.1 Galagoides demidoff | reverse complement strand
TCTGTGGGATCTAAAAGAATCGTAGAAACCATCTAACCAAGCCCTGTCATTTTATAAATGAAGTAACTTAGAATAAGAGAGGCAGGTGTTATTTCACTGAAATTAAAAACACTGAGTATTCAGGCATCCCGATTAGCCTGACACTTCCTTCCTTCCTTTTTTTTTTTTTTTTTTTGGAGACAGAGTCTCACTTTATTGCTCTTGGTAGAGTACTGTAGCATCACAGCTCACAGCAACCTCCTGGGCTTAGGTGATTCTCTTACCTCTACCTCTGAGTACCTGGGACTACAGGCACCCGCCACAACGCCTGGCTATTTTTTTTTTTTGGTTGTTGCAGTTTGGCCGGGGCCCAGTTTGAACCCGCCACCCTCAGTATATGGGGCTGGTGCCCTACTCATTGAGCCATAGGCACCGCCCAAGCCTGAAACTTTCTAAATCAAGACTCAAACACTGGCAAAAAGAATAAAGCTCCATATTAGAGATCCAAATTGCAGGTTAACCCATGCTGTCAATGAGCACGGAGGCCTCGTAAGTCATTTATCTTGAGGTTTTTTAGGTTTTCTTTCTTTCTTTTTTATTTTGGGGGGGAGGAACTTTAAACCCCGTATACTAATGTGCATCATGGAAAGATTAAGGGCTTGAAACTGATCTGTTTTTTTACCCCCCCCAGGTGATTCTGTTCCAAACTGAAAAAGAGTAAATGACAAGAATAAAGTGCAAATTGTTTAACTGCAATTAACGTGGTACAATGACTTTCAAAATTATAAAGTACCCAAGTTTTACAAGTGCACACTTTATTTTTTAGAGTTTTTCTTCCCTAGCCTCTGCCACACATATTCTTTTATCTATACAACTAGAAGGACAGTTTGACCTTAGCATTTCAGGGCAACAGACAATGAGTCCGACAGACAATTAGCTGTTAACAGATATATTTAGCATTTAAGAAATGTACTATCAGGACACTGAAAGTATCTGGAAAGTTTAGTCACCAGTAGATAGAGCATGAATCACGTCCCTGTCACCAGCAGGCTACTTATCTAATCACTCTCACTATAAATATAAGACTCTATGTCTCCAGAGCTGGTTTGTTTCATATTTCAGCTCAGCGGTCACAGACAAATTCACTGAACCAAAATAAAACCTTCTGACTTTCGGTATTTACTGTCCTAAAATGGGTTAGTGATGTTTTGCCCACAGAATTCCACACCATGATCTTAATGAGCAGAAAAGAATTCCGTGCTGCTCTCAGCAGAGATGACAACAAATGGCCAGTAAAGAGGCCAGACGCAAATTCCTTTGCAGGAGGCACTGAGGTGTTGGATTCAGAAAAAGACTGTAAAGTTAACATAAAAATTTTACTTAAAATTTCACTCTTAACAGACATTAACAGTCTGGTTTAAGAAAAAAAAATACTTCTTAAAGCTACATTGTAGTATGCAGTTGGTAATGTCTTAGTATCTTTTACCTTTACTTCCATGAAATAAAGTAGGTAGCCTCTCAACAAATATATCTTATACTTGGTGGTTCAAATCTAATTTTAAAAGATATAAGAAGAAAACTAACTGAGGATTCCTGCCCACATTTTGAGTAAGGAGCAGATTTACCAACCCCAACATGCAGACCAAAGCCATGCGGTACGACCCCTTATTTCTACAGGCTGCCAAAGAAACCAGGCACAGAGCCATGTTACGAGGGCACACTAATTCTCTAACGTCAGAAAAGTCAACAGCCCAGAGACAACACAGGGGAGCAAATTAAAGAGGACAAATCTGTGGATCAGAATGAATAAGCATATAAATCTACTTTGCTAAAATTTAAGAATGCTGGGGGTGGTGGTGGTGATAAATGTACTGAGAAGCGTTCATAAACTAGGAAGATAGTAAATATTCTTTCAACACAACTTAGAGTAAAATACTGCATCTTGTTGCTAAGATACAAAGAAACTATACTAGAACCTTTATAATTGACCACCTCCCTACACTGACCACTGCCTCAAGTTGACCTAATTTTCATAGACCAGACATGCACCTCACGTACGTATCAATACAGCAGGCCTATTTCCTTATGTTGACCAATTTGTTCCATTCCTTGGGTGCTCAACTTACAAAGGTTCTACTGTATATAGGACCTCGGGTGACAATGCCCAATGGGAAAAATTAGCTGAGCTTCATGTGTTACTTGAAAGTTTGCAGGAGCCAGATTAAAAAGCAACAGGTGAAACTGACTGCAATCAAATATTTTATTTAACCCAATATATTCATAGTATTATCATTTCAATATGTAATCAATATATTATTATTATTTTCTTGAAACAGAGTCTCAAGCTGTCGCCTGGGTAGAGTGCTGTGGCATCACAGCTCACAGCAACCTTCGACTCCTGGGCTTAAGTGATTCTCTTGCCTCAGCCTCCCAAATACCTGGGACTATAGGCACCCGCCACAATGCCCGGCTATTTTTTGGTTGTAGTTGTCATTGTTGTTTGGCAGGCCTGGGCTGGATCCGAACCTGCCCAGCTCCAGTGTATGTGGCTGGCGCCCTAGCCATTGAGCTACAGGCGTCAAGCCTGTAATCAGTATTTTAAAAGGAGACATTTTTTACATTCTTTCTTTGACACTTTGTTGTCAAAATCAACTGTAGCCTCATCACAAATGCTCAGCAGTCACATGTGGCTTACTGCTACCATACTGGACATTAAACACCTATGTAGTTAATTGTCTGGATTATGGAAGCATCAACATACTGAGATACGCCAGGAAAAGGAAAAAATAAAAATGAGGGAAAGGAGTATGTTCACCAAAGATATGAACAAATATTCTCCACCACCTGAGAGAAGGTGAGATAGCTTAAACAGGACTGAAATAGGAACGATTTAGATTCAGACATTAGAAAGGACTCCATAGCTGATGGGACTAAAACATTTGTACGACTGTATGCATTTGTACAGAATTCTCTTCCTTGGAATACTTTATAAAATACACATGATTTTCAAAAATAACTTAGAATTAGCTCTGAAAAAAGGACAGGGAATGTGCAATACTACTGCTATAAATTCCTTTAAGCTTTTAAAAAAATGACTCTTAATGTATAGAAAGTTACACTCCATAAAAGACTCAGTATAATTTATACAAACTCCAAAAAGGCATAATGAAGATAGGCATTTTCTTTTTAAAAAATACTTCAGGAAAAATGACAGTATCTGGAAAAATAAAAAGGAGAAAGATTATCTAAAACAAGAGCAGTCACTTGGAAGGAAATCAGATTTCACAGTATTTCTAAGTAACATTCTCCAACATAAGAGTTAGGTGGGACAAAAGAATCAGATCATAAAGTATTTCCAGTTTACTCCAAACCTTTATTCAGGCATACAAAAGCTTTTTTGTTTTTGTTTTTTTCCCCCCATTATTCCTCATGTAACCAGTACAGAAACATACATCCAAGAAAAAAGAAGTGATTAAATATTCCTTATCTGGATTACTTAAGCTTTTATTAGAATTTATTCCTAAATCGACCTGACAATTAAGGGGCAATAAAATGAGACTTAGTTTTCATTTAAATTATGTTGTTTTCCCTTAAATTCTATGCCATAGAGCTGTGAAAGATGGTTTCTAATAATGACTCACATTACAAGCTGTAGTTCAAAGTTGACATTATCTGGGCTCAGTGTCAGTAAAATAAGTTACTACATCATCAGAGATTTTAGTTATAGTGTTTCTAAATTTTGAGACCCTGAATCTGTTATTAATGTGCCATGAACTTAGGTATAACTGCAATCTTTGACTCAATCTGTCCATCCTCTTAAAAAAAAAAAAATCCATGTATTCCCCTCCCTCTAAATTCTATCAAATAATAAACAATATATTCAATGAATGAATGACTGTAACAAATTAGTCAACATAGGGAGATGGTCAACATAAGAAACTAGGCCTATAAAAATTAAATAGATGGTCAATGGAGGGAGGTGGTCAGTTATGGGGTTCTACTGTACCTGAAAAATATCTTACAATGAAATTAAGGATTAGCTTCCATTTGTAAAACTGTTTAGGCCCCCAGTGGTTTTCAACATCTTGTCTGCCCAATCTGCCCAAGAGTAGGAAGGGTTCCTAAATGGTGCTTCAGTGACCTCCAGGAGTGAGAAGAACGTTATGTTATCTTATCTAGTGAAATTCACAGAGTCAGGATCTTGGACAGTCAGGATCTTCAACCTTTACTTAAAGACTGGGACCTAATGAGATACCCTGGAAAGATCTGAGGTTGCTCAGAGTGCTGGCTCCTGAGGTGAAAGTGAAAACTGAAGTATTTTCTGGGAGAGATTCCTGACAGAAATTCCCCGGCCCACAATGTGCCACAGCAATCACTTCCCCAAGAGGTGCCATGTCAGAAAGGGGATGAGTCACCAGGTTTGATTTCCTGCCCTGTTCTCTAGACCCTCCAGACTGGATCATGTAGGAATGTCCCCACCGTGAGTCATCACGCACTCCTGAGGCTGATCACTTCAACACGTCAACCCCAAAGATTCTCAGACACAGGCCAACATTAGCTGTTTCCTGCTGGCTGATGACAAAGCTTCCACCAGCCCCTGGTATCTTCCTCAGAGAAATTCCTGAGTGTACAATCTAGGTGAGAAACAGAGAGAGGCCTGTAGTCCCTTATGAGACCCACACCAGAACCACCACAGTTTATCACAGGCCAGCTTTCCAATTTGCCCAGATGATTCCAAAGTCAGAAAACTGATGTTAAAATCATTACTTCCACTTATAGAAAGATGCCTGTGTGAATTAGAGTTTTTATAATGACTTTTTTTATTTTCAAGTGACAGAAGTGGGATACATGAACTCTACTTCACCGTAGACTATCTGGTCTGGATCTGTCAAGCCTGGATCAAGAAAGCAAGTAAATTCAACCAATCACATACGATTTTCATGCTGCATTTTTATGAGGTCAGCCCATATTTGCAACATTATCCTTCCCGGGGAAGGCCTTTATCCTAACATTTTTGGTGTCAAAGAGTAATTGTTTATTTAATGCAACACTTCTCAAAGAGTAATTATTCGTTTATTTAATGCAACAACTGGGGTTGATTTTGCCCTCCAGTATCATGTGGCAATTTTGGAGATAGTTTTGCTTGTCACAACTGTGGCATCTAATAAGTAGAGGACAGACGTGGTGCCACATAGCTCACAGTGCACAGGACAGCCCTCGGGTCAAAGAACTAGCTGGTCCAAAACGCCAAGAGTGCTGGGGGAGGGAGACCCTGGCTTAATGCATTCACTAAGTATTTTTTGTTTGTTTTATTTTGATTGAAATATTACTCGTTGTTTAATCCATATGATCTGGCATTGCTAAGATAAAAAAGACAGCTTGCTAGGTAAAGACCTTTAGTGATAAAGACAGTTTAATAATGAAAACATTTTTGGACTCAGTAACCTTGGAAACAAAGCATCTCGGATAATGGAAATAATAGATAAAGAAATTTGAATAGTGTTTTATTTAAATTTTACTAAATGCTTAGAACATTTTGTCATCAAATTGTATGAATTATTATGAACTCCTTTGGACCAAATTACACAGATTTTTAGCTTAGTACAAAGCAAAGTTTCTGCAGGAAATAACTTTTTTCAGTGGGAAGTCAGTTATCAGTGCAAGATTTTAAGTAGAAAGTGAATGACCGTGCGTATGTGCCTAGTTTAGAAACAACTCCCAACAGACCAGAGTAAACCACATCATACCAAAGGTCACTGACATTCAAGGTTTTTATACAAAACCAGTCAATACTGCCATTTCCCTCTTTGCCTTTGATCCTGAGCACAGACAGCATCAGTGTTAACACAATGGGCGCTCATGTTTGAAGGACTCAAAGTATGAACCCCTGACACAGTGCACCAAATCAGGCTTACCACAGGTAAATGAGTTACTGTAACTGCCAAGAGTGGGGCACACTAAAGGAAGGCATAGCTGCTGGTTGAATGGAGTAAGAATCTGTCTTACCAATGGAGAACAATCAGTATTTATTTCGTCTTTTAAAACACTAGATTACTCACATTTTGTAGGCAAGGGTAGGGCTCCTTCAGCAGCCTCATCTTCCAAAATGTGCCCACAATCTAATCTCTGTACTTGTCCTCCCTCAAAATTACAATGTATTTAAAACAGATCTTCCTATGTTGGAAGTTTGAGACGTGGCTTGCTTAAGTTACTCATCTTTTTCAACTTGATATTTAATATTTTTTTTCAAATGACAATTCGTTGCTGCTACCAAAAGGAGAAACAATGGGACACAAATATAAATCCATTCTTCTACTTGTAAAGACCAAATTCTAAGTAAGATTGAGACTAGAAATGCCAATCTTTAGTTACATAAACTAAATCCATATGGCCAGACATGGGACCTAAAGGGAATATGGCAAAAGGAAAAATATATGACTTAAACAAATGTTCACAACCAGCAGGATGCAGACGTCCCTTCCAGGCAGGCCCATGAGTGACAGCATTAACAAGGAGTGGGGCTATCCATACCAAGCTCATGCCAACAGCTTCACTGGTGAGCTGGCTCAGATGTTTTTATTACAGTGTTCCTAGAATACAGTAGAAAGAGGCTCCACGCTATAACCCAGGGGCTGGAGCCTAATATCACTAGGTCACAAAATATATTCATGAAGAGTTTAAACAACCAACAAAGGTATGTAGCCTTAACCGAAGATGAATTACCCAGATATGAGCATAACTCCTGCTTTGTTGATGATGGCTTTTAAAAATATTCACTTTTTGTTTTCTTTGTGTTGGTTTAAAGATGAGAGCTTCCTGGAGGATCCATAGCTCAATGGGTAGGATGCCAGCCACATACACCCGGGCTGGCAGGTTCGAACCCAGCTTGGGCCAGCTAAACAACAACGACAACTGCAACAACAACAAAAAACAGCCAGGCATTGACGGGTGCCTGTAGTCCCACCTACTTGGGTGGCTGAGGCAAGAGAATCACTTAAGCCCAAGAGTTGGAGGTTGTTGTGAGCTGTGGCGCCACGGCACTCTACTGAGGGTGACATAGTGAGACGCTGACTCAAAAAAAAAAAAAAGAAAGAAAGCTTCCAGTAAAATAATAATCACCAACCTAGGAGAGATTTTAGTAGTCACACAGTACAAAGCCCTGCTGGTGAAAATGGACCCCAGAGAGCCCATACTCCAGGGTAAGGTCAGCCTGAAGGTGGTGGCTAAGACAAACCTAAAACCCAAGGTTCCTGACTCCGGGACTGTGAGCCTTCCTCGTATGTCAGACAGCCTGTCATCTAAATATCCTGTGCAACCCTTGGAAAAAGTTTAAAAACTTTCACATATCATAAGAACCAAAGGGCTTCATGTGACTTAATTTATTAAATACAAAAAAGCAAAGGGAATAGTGATGCCATACCTGCACCTTTATTTGTGTATTATCCACCTTCCTGTCAAGTTGAGGACAACACAGACTCTTTCCTTTTCCACTGTTCTCACTGAGTTTTGTACTTTATTTCCCCAATGCTATCATTTTATCCATACCACAGAAAATAATCCTTAAGAAGTTGTCTATGATAATTGATGTTCACTTACGGCTAAGTTAAAAGACAGAGAGAAGTCTGAGATTAAGGGAGGAAGAGAGAAAAATGCAATAGGAAAAAAGGAAATAAGAACAAATGCTGATTATGCTACATATGTACAGGGACCTGTTTCCAGCCAAGCAAAGAGCTTCATCTTCTATTATGTATGGCTGCCGGGGACATCAACATTGATCCTCAGCGTTGTAATGTAATTAGATAATCAAAGAACATAATAAACCTATTTCAAAAGAATACTCTTAAAAATAACAAATTCCAAAGTTCTGATTAAAGGGAATGTCAAAGATTGTGCAAGATGGGTGGCGCCTGTGTTTCAAAGGAGTAGGGCGCCGGCTCCATATACCAGAGGTGCTGAGTTCAAATCCAGCCCCAGCCAAAAACTGCAAAAAAAAAGATTGTGCAAGATAAAACTGAGTGAGCCAAGAGTTCCTTTCGTTGTTGCTGTTTTCTGAGGCATTTAAGGTGTAATTAGTGGTTTGTTTTTGTTTTAAGTTCAGTTTTAGTTTTTTGTGTGTGCATGCCTGCTAGCTTTAGTTTGTGAGCAGTATGGACATCATACCCAATTTTCTCATCTTTTACATTTTAAGAATAAACCAAACAGTACACCTAAAAAAGGATTAGACACAATATCTTAGTGTTTACTTTTATATTCCATTCATTGTGCCTGAAAACCAGGCTTTTATTTCTTTGAATTGTCCATTCTAAAAAGTCCAGAAATGGGACTTTCTTAGTCTAATTAAATGGAAAAATTTAGCCCTAAATTGCTCTTGAAAGGAGAGAATTACTAGCTAAAAGTATATTTTGTTTGTTAAAAAAGAACTTTTCCAAATCCTGAAAAGTCACTAATTAAATAGACACAAACAGTTATTTCCCTTGCTCCCTGATTTGTCCAGTTGACCCCAGTGATGGTGACTGCATAACCCAAGAGCAAATTCGAAACCAAAAAATAATCTAGAGAACACACTGGAATCTTCAAAAAAAACTTCCCCACAGTAGCAACCAGCTCCAAAGTGGGTTATATCCAGGATATAGGAATTGAATGGTGTGCATGAAAGGTTCTTTGGACAATTTTCCCCATGACTTTGACTAGGTACAGCCACTATCATCAAGAGCGTAAAGGCCCAGAAGCAAGGGTCTGTTTTGATTCAAGTTACATCCCAGGCAAATAGGGATGGGTGACAGCCTAGCACAGGCCCTCCACATAAGGAAGCTAAATAAAGACTTGAAATGAATGAATGACTAGAACAATGTTTAAGAAGCAAATACAGACCACCCCTAACCAGCTGAGAAACAAACAGAACTCCATTCGTAATTATGTGTCATCTACCACACAATCAGATTCCTTAAAGATTAAAATGCTAGAACTTGAGATCATCAAATTTTACAAATGGAGGAGATGTCTCATGCATAATTTGTAAAGCATTCAATAATGCCTTAATATTGAACAATATTGAGTGGACATTCTACAAATGATCAATAATAATGCAAAGATAGAAAATAACATGTCTGCTATTTATATACACTAACTTTATCGTGCCCTAGGGCAGAAACTGTAATCCAATATTCATTCTCATCTTCTTCCATAGTACTAGAAGTTTTAGCTGAGCATGTATAATAAAAAATGTATCTCCCTGCCTGCCATGAGGTTGTTGTGCCTTATAAAAAATCTCTGACCAATAGGATAGGAGGGTAAGTTACACATGCAACTCCCAGGCCATGCCTTCACAATCAAGAGCCCATTCTCCGCTTTCATGCTGCCTGGTCTGTGAACTTGACTTTCACTCATCCTAGACTGTGCAAATGTAGGTAATGCTCTAGAAAGGTAAAACAGCAACAAAAAAGGAGGTTTATCCCTGGGTGACTTCATGGAACAAAGCTTTCGTAGCTTCCCCAGGACACTGGCTTCCAGATGGTTGCAGGTGAGAGAAACAAACTTTTATGTTTAAGTTATTGCTTTTTCTAGCTCTTATGTCTAACCTAATTCATAAACCCAGGGAACAAACACACTGTTTTAAATTATCCCTAAGTACTTTGGATAAATGACATCACACACGTATATACATTACAACACTGAAACCATGTACAGAGGCACACCTGTGTGTGATTCACGTGTGTCATACCTGGCAGCATACATGCACCTGTGTGTACAGGTCTCATTTTCAGTTGACATATCAGGCCAACAAGTTATTTCTTAAACTGTTTTTTTTTCCAGTTTTGGCCAGGGCTGGGTTTGAACTCACCACCTCCGGCATATGGGGCTGGCACCCTACTCCTTTGAGCTACAGGCGCTGCCCTATTTCTTAAACTTTCTCTCCTCAGTATATTGGGCTGGATTAAATGTTTTAAAATACGATCAGGAGAGAACCTGAGCAAGGAAATCACAGAACACTCTATAAAAGAAGACAAAATACAAATTTTGAGACTTAAAAAGTACATACATCACACAGTTTTCTCCAAAATTGCAGTTAGTTAGTTATAGGTATAAAACAAACGCATGCTTATATGTAACCAGAATTGATATCTCACCCCGTAGTACATGGCTGAACAGCCTGTGTATATTTAGAAGGCAAGGCATGCCCATAATAAAGAAGACAGATGAGCAGTAATATAAAAGAGACAGATATAAAAGGAAGACATGATTTATGCCCAACTCAGGCAGAGAACCTATGGGACTTCATCGACCCCATCTGTCCTGTCCTAAATTGTAAACCTCCTTGGAGAAAAAGGGAAGTCTTGAAGAAATATTCAGACATAACACACACAGGTACCACCCATACCATCAAGAAACTGCCTGTTATTCTTTTTAAATTTCCTTTGAATATGATTTCCCAATTTGAAAATTAAACTCTAATTAAGGGTTCCAGCCCTTTTCAAGAGAAAGCCCCTTTGGTGACAGGTGCATACGTTTATTTATTTATGGAATCCGCCTACGCCCCAAGGCGCTCCATTATGATAGCTTACTGTCAGAGGCTCATTTTAGGTCAAGGACAAATAGAGAAATCCATGGGAACCACAGTGAAACACTAACATTATTCTGTGAAGTTTCACAGAGTATCTTAAACTTAGAATATGTTTTAACCAATAATCAGCTTTCAATCAACTAAAACCCACAAGATATCCTTAGCTTTTTGGTTAGCCAGGGATGAAGGGTCAACAGAAAACATCTACGTAAACTAAATTGCCCAGCATATCATTACAGATGACATTTGAAAACATGAATTTTTTTTTAAAGGAAACACGTATTTTTCTCTTAACCACTCTATTTAAATTACTCTCAGTGGACCTCAAAGACTGCCCATTTGCCGGATGTAACCTCTTCATTATGTTTCATTTGTCTTGGCCTTCCTGCAGTATTCTAACTCCTCAGTGGTTCTTTAATTATTGAAATCTGCTCTGTCTTTAGCTTATGTGGTACTGACTTCTCCCCTAATCTCCACATGTGGGTCCCACAGTTCAGTCCTCAGCATTCTTTTCTCTTCTCTATATTCTGGCTTCAAGGTACCAACTCACATGAGGTTTTGTCAAAGCCACAAGCAGAGAAATTAGCGGGGCAGAATGGAAGGGTGGAGGGAGACATGTGACAGTGATACTCACAGAGCTGGACAGCTGAGGGAGTCTGGGAACTGCCAGCTCTGGAAAACATGGTGCTAGAAGATACGGGTGGTCTTCTCTAGGTGCATCCTCATCTCAGCCGGCGGCACTAGCTTTCTTCTAGCTAGTTATGCTCAAGTCTTCGAAAGTCTTAGCCTCCTTCTCTTGCTGGTACCCTATACCCAAGAAATACCAACGAGAAAATCCCCTGCTTTCATCCACTTCTACCTGTGTTTTAAGGCTTAGCTCAAATGTCATGTCTCCAAGAAACATGGTCCAACTTCCACCACAGAGAAGTCATCACTTTTTCGAGGATCCCCCAATACTTCAACTGTCTACATTTGTAGCTCTAATATTTGAAGAAAAACTCATGGAAAGCAGAAGTGTATCTATGTATGTATATACCACGTGCTCAAAAGGTGCTGCATTTTCTCCAACTCTTGTTTCCCCCTACTCATCCTCCATCATACTGGCTCTTGTCATGGGGAATATTTCAACCAAATCACTTCACTCCAACAGCAAAGTCCACATAAATTGAGTCAGCTAAGTTGGTAGGAGGGGTGTCTGAATAATTTGCCGAATTCTGTCCCCATCTAGAATGGTATGAGTGTTCAATCATACAAACTATGCTTAACTAAAAAAAAGTGACTAGGAAGATTTGTAATTATAAAACACTTAGAAATAAACTGTTTTAAATCACCACCTTATAAGGTGATTTCTCCAAACTTTCTCAGATACGACTTTTCACGGACCAGATGTATTTCATTCTTAATGCCTAAGAATATAAACCTTTTAATGCCTACGAATATAAACATTTTCTTACAACAGTTAGTAAAACAGAAAATAGAAGACAGAAATTCTCCAGTGGGCTTCATCTGAGGCCAATCAGACCTATAAATATGAATTATTTAATAGTCTTATGTTTTTATTAGTTTTATATTAAAAACAAGCAATTTCTAATAACCAGGAAAATTTTACTGAGATAGAATTTTCCAGCCCCCTCCCAAAAAAATACCCCCCCCAAAAAAATACCTCAAGCAATTTTAGGTCATGGTAGAAGTCTGTAAAAGATGCCTTAAGATTATTAGCCAAGAAAGTGACAAATTGTGTTTTAACACTTTACATGAGGGATCAATTTTCAGGCCTCATTTCCACCTATCTTGATGCAAGTGTCAGAAAACTGATATCCCAAATACTCTGAAATACTACTCCAAATATATAAATATTTGTCAAGTTAAAACAAAAACTGTTTAAATGTCTCACTAAGAGCAGATCTTGAACAAAGTATCAGAACTCAGAAAGTACCATTTATTCCCATTTGTTTTATTCATGCAGCATACAGACGTATCTGTATTAAAATGAGAGTTGACAGATCACTTCTTAGATTATCCATTTCCTTTTCCTAAGCATGCTGCCAACCTGTAGGCACAGTTTCATCAAATGAAGGATTTTATTTAAAACCATTTAGCAGCAATCATCGTACGTGATTAAGTCACTGACATTAACTGAAGCCGTATTCTGCTAACAGTCAATTTTTCTTTCTTGAATCAAATGATTTCTGTTGGTTCATTCTTCACTGCTATAGAGAACAGGTCTTTGGACAAACTCTGGAGTGGGCTCTGTCAAGCTCCATCCTGGTGAGTAAGAAAAAAACCTCAAACATAATTTTAATTGTGCTTTAGTAAGAAAAACAGACACCTTCCTATGCTGGCAGTGATGCTTGGGAGGGAATTGGACCACAGACTTCATTACACTGTATCGATTTCACTAAATAAAGGGTTCTGAATGTATCGATCCCCTCAGACTAAACCCCTAACTGTTTACAAGACAAAGCATGATGGGAAGCCCCAGCTTGCTGAAGAAGGAAGAACACAAACACTTTTGTTCTCAGGCAGCCACAGAGCAGCGTTTTACACTAAGTAGTAGATTAACATGATTAAAATAATAGACAGCATTCAGTTCCAGAACAGGGAGGGAGACGAAACTTGTGTCACATTCAAAGATTTCTCAGTTTTGCAAATGATAGAATAATAAGTGAAAGGTAAAACAACTTTTAAAGAAGTATTTTCTCTGCATATTTCTAAGCAGAAAGGCAATTTTGTCTCTTTAATACAGTTGTTCCCTTCAAACCCAGAAAACATGTCTGTAGTGATTTTTGTTTGTTTTTAACTCCACGCAGCAGCTTCGTCCCCCCTTGTCGCTTTCCCGATGACTGCTAAATGATGCGTGCAGGGAGGGGCAGATCCGAGATTAATTTTCAGGTTCATTTTGTACATCTGCCCATTTTCATTTTCATTTGGAAGGGCACGATTTTCTTTAGTCAAACTCAATTCTCATTCAGAATAAGCCTGAATATGCTGTGAATTGATCTTATTACAATAAAATATTGTTGCCAAAATTTACAGTGAGCTGTTATCTGAGAAAAAAGGGAAAACCACACCTCTTTATCCTGGATTTCAGAACCCAGGCCAAGCACGTGTTTCCAAATTTCGTTAAGTGTCTATCTTTCTACTTTCAAAGCTTTCTCAATCTTAAAACAAATAAAAGGAAAGCCTGGTTGTTTTTCTAAACATGAGCCACAGGAACGTCTCCCAAAAGGCTTTCCACCCTCTCACATTCAAAGAGTTAGTGCTCTGATCTCCAACTCCAATACCTTGGTATTAAAAGAGAGGAAGACAATGATTTTGTATTGAACCACTGCATCAGTCTTCCTGGTATTTCTTAACTGTTCAACCCCAAAGAAGTAAGGTAATTGGTTCTAGCTCAGAGGGAGAGAATTCCAGCGCAGGGACTGAACTCAAACCTGAATGCAATCTAAGTAAGTACTGGTGTAGCCATTAAATACTGTACAGCATGGCACCCTCAGCAAGCTGTTAGGCTTCTCATCTCTGTTCTTATGGGGCATATACTGCCTGTTCACCGGGTGGGTTATGAAATTTTAAGATAATTATTTGAAAATAGCACTAGATACAAATATGAGTTGTTTTTTTAAATTGCCTAGGATTCAGATTCTAATATCTTTATGTCCACTTTATCAGAACACTATAGCTATCTTGCAGACATCGAGGACTTCTGAGTTGGGGATGGAAAAGGAGGAGACTTACACTTCACAATTTATGTTCCAGTCTATGAGGTATAAGGTCCTCCTTTTAAGTTCCTTCCTCTGAAGCCAGACACAGTATGGATGCTTCTCAACCTACTGTGGGGTTCCATCCTGATACATCCATTATGACGTCGAGAATTGGAGATTAAAGCATGGTTAAGTCAGGGGCTGCATGCTTTCCGTACATCACCACAAAGTCATTAATTCATATAAATAATATTTACAAAATACCTACAATGAATACAGGAGCTGCTTCTGCTTAATACAGTCAATGTAAAATCTAGTATCTGCCAGCAGTGATTCCTAGGAAGACAAGAGATAGGAAAAAGTAAAACACAAAAACAAAAGATATTTCAGACTCGGCACTGTGGCTCACACCTGTAATCCCAGTACTCTGGAAGGCCGGGGCGGGAGGATCCCTTGAATTGAGGGGTTCAAGACCAATTTGAGCAAGAGTGAGATCCCCAACTCTGCTAAAAATAGAACATATAGCTCGGTGTGGTGTGCACCTGTAGTCCCAGCTGCTCAGCTCAGGAGGCTGAGTCGAGAAGATCGCTTGAGCCTATGTGTTTGCATTGCTATGAACGATAATGCCCTAGTACTCTAGCCTGTGCAACAGAGTGAGACTCTGTCTCAAAAAAAAAAAAAAAACTTTAAAATCTCACTTTTTCTTAAAAAGGATGCCAGGATAAAGAGGAAATATATCAGTAAGAAGGAATGAGAAACTGAACCTCAAAATGTGTTGTACAAGAGTGGATTACTCACTCTAATACCTGCATGCATCCCATGTAAACACAAACTGCAACTTATCTTGATTTCTGAAAATTCTTCAGCTTGAAAAGCTGTAGAAGACAAAAAACAAACAAACAAAAAAAACCCCACATAAACTATCATAAAGAACATTGATTTAGCATTTACTACACTCCAGACTTGTCCTAAGCATTGACAGATACTACCTCGTGACACCTGCTGACAGGTACACAAGCCAGTACTTCATATCCCCAGTTTTCCATAAGGAAACTGAAGGAGTTACATATCAGGCACCATCTAAGATCCAGTGATCACAACTCCTGACTACAAGATAAATAACACATAGGACGACATTTAGGAAATATTTGGGGGTATAGAAATGATGAAACCACAAGAAAAATTAAGATTTGTCTTAATTTTGAACTGAAAATAGTATGAGAACTGAAAACATGACAACTTCCCTTAAGTGCAGTATTTTTAAATGAAAAGAGAGTGTATGGTCAATTGCGCTAACACTTTGAAAGGCTCAGACTGACAGGACCATACAGGTAAATATTTAATAAAGATTGATATAGAGTCATATTTTGTTTTTTGTACAGGAAATATCCAGATGTATATGCTTTACAACTGAATAAATATTCTTATCTTGAGGACTTCTATCATTTCTAGCATTCTGAGAAAAGTGGACTACAGAGATTCGTAACTACCCGCTGTCGTAAACAGTCACCAAACTGTCACCAAACAGTTATTTGAAATAACATTTAAGTAGACTAACCAGGGGTTGCATGGTGACATGATACTGAATCAATTTTTAAGAATCACAATGAATTACTTATTTAAAATCTAGTACACGGCATATCCCCCCCTCCAAGAAATATGGCATACAGCCTTTGAAGAAAATGTGGAATCTTCACTCTCCCCTCTCTCCTCTCTCTCCTCTCTTATCCCTCCTCTTTTCTCTCCTTCTTGGTGCTGCTCCACAGCATCCCCTCCCCCAAGAAAAACCTTTCAAAAAAAAAAAAAAAAGAAAGAAAAGAAAATGTGGAATCTTCTATGTACTAGCTGGTTGCTTGTGAAAACTCTAGTTTTTCTGAACTATTCAATCTCTTTAAAACAAATATGTAAAATCTACTATTCCAACTGGTTGTTATAATAATTAAGCTGAATAATGCATTTAAAACCACTAACACCTTGTCTAGAATTCAAGCAAATTTGGTACACTTACATAAACTAATATAAAATACAGTTAAGGGTTTCTAGCCCTCATCTACAAATAGGCATCTTTGGGGAAAAGAAATCATAATTTTAGATAAGGCTCTCCAATTTTCCATTCTCTTAAATAAGGAGAAAGAGTTAGTGATATCCATTATTTGTTTCAAATATTTTTTGAGTATGCTGTGCTTGACACACAAGACGATGGAGATGTGACAGAGACACGGGTCATCCCGGGGAAATCTGTAGTCTGGTGGCAAAATGTGACTTTCTAGAACTGAAAGGTAGAAGGAACAAGGAGGCCCATAGTAGACCGACTGGGACATGCAAAGACGTGGCAATGTGACTGCATGCTACAGGTGACACCCATCAGCAAGAGTTCCGTGGGGGGGTGCCCAGAGTGCACCCAACGGGGGGACCGGGGTGCTCCAGCACCAGATCCAAAGGCTCAGGCGACTGGACTTTCTCCTCCAGGTCCTGCGGGCCCAGGAGTTCGTAAGCAGGAGATGCACACCGTATCTGCTTTGTATAAAGAAACCAGCAGCAGTACGGAGCACAACTTGGAGAACAACTGTACTATTTTTTAAAAAGTAAATATGTGTTATCTATGAAATCATCTTCTTTTGTAGAGAAAAAGTAATTGCCAAATCATCCTATCCACCAACCTGATATAGAAGAAATAATACCCAAATCTACAGGCTTTTCTCTTAGCTCCCACAGGAGCAGTTATGGATTTAGTTGATGGATTCGACTTCTGAGTGGCTTGGGAATTTATAAGCTTCCCCATAATAACAGCAAATTCAAATTCTGGTAGCCATAGTGACAGGTTATTCCAGCCCTATCTGAAATTTGGGAAGGAGCTGTCAGTACACGGCCCTGCAGCAGATGGGAAATACTTTCTTCACAGCGAACAATGGTCAGATCAGTTTGCCTACAATAACAGATTTAAGATTTTATTTAATGTTATCAAAATAGTGCTTATTCCACTTGATAAAGAAAATAATCAATTCACAGAGTACCAAAGGTAATTGCAATATAGCAATTTAAGCTATGCTCCCCCCCAAAAAAGAAAAAACTGCAAATTTTTAGAAATACGACTAGATCTGAAAAATACACTCTTCATTATGTTTGGAGATAGAGGTGCCTAGTCCTTTATGGCTGTTTTAGTACAAATGCAATTACAAAATTATTTCATAAAGAAACAACGTGCGACATACTTGCTTTCATTTTGTGTATGTGTGCGAGTGTAAACTCAGCTAATTGTATGGTTAACATATTGTGAAGCTACATGTACACAGACATCAAAGTGCATGGGTGACACCAGCCGAGGAGGAGGATGGTCACTACTCTGCAAAGCTGAACTATTCAACATTAACTTGCAATCCTAAAAGAATGCTCAGTGACAAATATTTTAGATATCAAATAGAAGGGTAAATGAATGAATAATGATAAGTTGGCTGCCATCCTGAAACACTCCACATTCCCAGGACTTGTGAGTAAGGGAAATAGTTAAAAATAGGATCAGTATACCACTAGCAACCACAGAAGGCTATGGCAATTCATTATCACACTCTTTAACAGTTTTTCATGAAATTCCTTGTCAGTTTCTCATTTATTTTTCTATAGTAAAACATAATATGAAAGTGAATTAATGAGTCATGCCAGAATATATAATTAGGTTCTGAAAAACTTTTTCAATTGTAGCTAAGTTACACATCTTACCCACTTATGTAAATTCATGTAGGTTGTACAAGGAGACCGCTAGGCGTACAGTGTAATACCGTGTGTGCAATTAAAGCATTCAATGTGTGTATATTTCCTCCTCATCATCTGGCTACCCTCCAACAGAAGTTCAACTTCCTAAGTTTTATGTAATATGCTTCAATTGAATTCATGAATTAAGGACCTATGCGGATGCTGAGTTTAACATTAACCCCGTTATTCCTGAGGCCACCTCCCACTGAAGGACACACAAAAATACAAGCAGGATGAACTTGACCACACATACAACAAGCACCTTATTTACTTGTTGATGGCAGCGATGCCAGAGGTGCCAACCAAAAGTCTATCTGAATTGCTTTTTTCCTTACATTTGAAAGTTAATTTGTGAACTAATGTCAAATCCAGCCAACACTGGATGGCCACACCTATAATGTCTAATGACATCAGACATTCATATACAGGTTTTAATTGTATTCCAAACCACTCAAAAGAATCAGGCATCATATACCGTGTAATTTTTGACCCTGCTATATGCAAACAGACCTCAGAATTGCCTTTGTGTGATCTTCTGGTTAATAACTACTCCACTGAAAATTATGATCTGCTTTTCAAAAGCATCATCGAGTCAAAAATTTATGCCAATGCTACATTACTTTTCTCTGAAAACATTTATTTCCATCACTTTAATACTTTTAAATCACAGCTGTAAAAACTTTGAACTCACTAACGTAATCACCTGCATAGAAAAATCTATCTACCATTTAAGCAAATAGTCCTTATACATAGCAACTGTTAAAAAATATTTGTAAGATGTTTGCCTTGATGTATTAGGTCAACATGAGACAAAGACAGAATGGCAAAACTTCATGTCCCTTAACAAAAGTCCTATCCATGACGTGCCAAACAGATGGACATCAGATTCTGCTCCTGACCACACCTTAGAAAATAACAATTAGTAACTTATGAAAACTTCATGACCTTATTGTTTATGTCAGCAAATGTAATTTATATATCTTTCTTATTTTGAAAACATCCACAACTGCTTAAGAAAAGCATTATTAGGCCAACAAAGCAGACTGCTGGCATATTGGAAGCCCGGGTCCCGGCTCTGCTAGTCCTGTGGCAGAATAATGAAACTTCCTTGCCTACATCTCACAGATGACTGTACTAATTCACATAACACACTCTCCCATCAAGGATGCAGTGATAAATTCTAGTTCTAAGCATCATGATCATTTTGAAATCACTCCAGCACTAACAGAAGGCCTGCTCATCAGAGGTCTGCCCAGCAGGACATGCACGAACTATCCTGAGAACCTCTGGGGCTAAGTACTCCTTCAACCCTAGAAAGCACCCAGACTTCAATGTTTTTCAAAGTGAAGATACCGATGCATAAAGGAACGGAATGGAAAACAGAACGGAATGGAAAACCCTATCATAGTCAAGGGTCAGCGTAACATCTTGTGAAATAAATGTGTATGTACAGGGTCAGGATGTAAAATTTACTTCCCACGTAATGATTTGACAACTTTTGCTCTACGAGATGTAGGTATACCTGCGCTCCAAATCAGACATCTGGGAAGTTGTCACGCTAAGCCTCGTGGGAGTGGAGAAGCCAGAATTCACTGGCACAAGTCCTGAGAAAATGGAGAGCGTCCAGATGTGCGCACAGCCGCCTACAGGCCTTTTCCAGGGAGCCCTGTGGGAGAGGATTTGGGTTCTGTCCCCGGTGACTGAAGTCGAAAATTGTGTTACCTCCTTAGGGGTGTAGAGAGTTATAATGATGCCAAGATTTTCCGAAGTGGAATTGGACTGTAAGAGCACATAATCTCTCTTCTAAAGTGGTCTAGAATAGTAAAAGGATTATATTCTATAGGAGGTTGAGACTGACGTTTTGATGATTCCAAGTTTTGCTGAGTAAACAGTGCCAGATCAAGAGAGGATTAAACATTTGGAATCAGACATATGAGCATGCACAATGGAATATTTATTTATTTATGTATTTTTGAGACTGTCGCTCTCTCCGTCACCATCATCATATACCACTGTAACCTCAAATCTTGGGCTCAAGTGATTCTCCTGCCTCAGTAGCTGGGACTACAGGCCCACACCACCATGCCTGGCTCATTTTTCTATTATTTGTAGAGACACAGTCTCATTCTTGCTCAGGCTGGTCTCCAACTCCTGGCCTCAAGCAATCCTCCCACCTCTGCTTCCCAAAATGCTAGGATTACAGGTGTGAGCTACCACACCCAGCTAGAATCTTTATTTTTAAAAACAGCCTTTTACATCCTTCCCTCCTCTAACCAGACATACAACCAATAAGCAGTTCCAATCTGAAGACAGCACATGCCGAGTTAGGATCAATAAATACCATACAATCTGTTGATAAAATGACTGCACACCAAAAAGGTCAAAAGATATTCTAAGTTCCACAGCATTTGACAGTAATGATTTCCTTATAAGTTTCGTCTGCCCTTGTTCACAACTCTAGTATTACAGAAGCATTATTTTTTTTCAAAAATGTTAAAACATAGGTTTTCAGCTAGGAATGAAAAGAAAAAAAAATCCCAGTGAATTTTATACCTGTTTTAAAAAATCTAACACTCTGAGTAACTTCTGTACCCGTGCTTTGTGGGAAAAAAGGGCACAGGAGTGAAGATGATCATAGCAAGGTCCCCATGCAGATACACTGTGGGTTTTTAATAACACCACCTTCCCTCACATCGGGGCAAGTCACAGGAACACTTGATAGAATCTCACATCAATCACTGCCATGGTGATTTTATAATAAGATCTGACCTAGAAAAAGCCCTTGATTCTTTTTTTTTCTATAGTCTCTATCTACCTTGTAACATATAAAAAACCAAAATATTTTGGAAGACATTTAAAAAAAATCATTTTATTTACAGGAAAAGGAAAATATGAAGGATTAAGTAGAGAAGAATTTGTTCCCAAGGCATTTCTTGTGTGTGTGGCCTGAAATATCGTGACCCTACAGCTCACATGAAATTTCTTTTTATTCAACACTTTCTACTAATTTGCAAGCTAACATTTCATTCCCATTTCTGTTTCTATCTTTTGGTGGTGGTGGTTGTTGTTGCAGTTTTTGGCGGGGCTGGGTTTGAACCTGCCACCTCCAGCATATGGGGCTGTTGCCCTACTCCTTGAGCCACAGGCGCCGTCCCCCATTTCTATCTTTTAAAATTACTAGCTACCTCATTAAAAGAAAATCTCCATACTATTCTCTACAATAGTGTAATACTCTTCCTTGACCTCATTTCTTATTTCTCAGTAAATCTCCAAACATTTGTTCACATTCATTCATTCATTTAATCCAGTAGCCAAAGGCCAGGATTTGTCCGGCATTGTGCTAACACTGGGAGGACGGAGCAGTAAGTGAAGCCGTCTCCACCACGTAGAGGTGACCACCATCTCAGCACAGCGACACAGGCCCCCTGATCAGAGAAACACCCTTTGTACCTCTCACATGATACTTCTTTTTTCTGGCCATACCCACTTACAACGGCCCCTCGCTGCCCCCCAAATTAGGAAGCCTGTGCTCACATCCTCACGGACACCTTCTGAGACACCCACTATTAGTGTGGACGCAACTCACTGAACATGACAGAAAACTCATCTCACGCTGCTGTACACAATCGATGGGGCTCGTCAGCTGCCACGACTGCTGGCCCAGGGATAGCAAAAGCTTCTGGATGATATTAATTCAGCAGTTCAGTAATTTCACAAGGGCCCAGCTTTCTTTCCTTCTCTCCACGCTGCCTGGAAGTGAATGACTGACAAGGGCTATTGAGATTATTTGCTTCTTTTTCTTCATTCGGGAAGGGAGAGAACCACAGAAAGTAAAGGGGGGAGGTGGAGGTGAGAGAGTAGAGGTGAGGGAGTGGAGGGGGCGATGACAATGACAGCTTGAGAGGGAGCAATATTCCCCTGACCCTGGTCTCTTGGGGGCGAAGGCCTCCAGTGTGGTCAGAGGAGAAGGACTCTCCTGGCTCAGTCCTAAAACCACAGGTGGACTCAGCTTCTCCTAAAGCTGCGGGAACCAGGACAGCAGCAGGCGGTGGGTATCTAAATATTAATTGGAGGAACAGATTACAGGAGGCGTCCACAATGTCCCCTACACCACTGATTCACTCAGAACATTCACCTACTATTTACAGACTTTAAAGTCAGTTCCATCCTTATCAACCTCTCTGAAATGCACCATTGCTTAATTCTCCTTCGCGGCTCTAGATAACACCCACCACCCCATCAGCTAACTCAAATTCCTCCCTCTAGCACTCAAGTAGCTTCAAGATTCGGCCTTACCAAATGGTCTGCATTTGGGGGACGTGTTCTCCAATAAGAATCTTCCTCCTGTGTCCGTCTGATCTCACTCACGCATTCCTTACTCATCTCTCTTATCCAGGCACACTGCCCCTTCTCAAATCAGTGCGACCTGCCTGACCTGGCCCGCCACCTACCAGGTTTTCCCTGCATGTCTTATGAAGACAGCACAGTATCTGTTAACAGGAGTGGAAACACCAAAGACTAGGTTCGAATCCTAATGCCACCATTTACTAATGACATGTCTCAGTAAATCCCTTTCAAACTGCTTACATCTGAATTTCCTTACCTGTAATACAGGATCACCACTTTTGCAGGGCCAGGTTAAGAACTTGGCCCATATAAGTTGCCTGATAAATAAAATCTATTATCAAACCGAGCCATGAAATCTCTTGTTTGTACGGTTTTTGTGCCTTCTAGCACTCTCATATGCTACATCTTCACTTAACAACAAATATGCAGGGTATATACAAACAAAAAATTTATATCTCTCTCTGTGCCCAATTAACTACTGTCCACTGTATGTGCAAAATTGAGATGATACTTCATTAGGACTCCATTTGTCTGCAGAAATGAATTTCCACTGCTTGCATAGAGAGCATCCATGGCTTAACATATGCTGGGTAGACAGCAGCTGATACAAACTACCTCCCTCCCTTCCCCTGTCCTACCCCCCAAAATAGAACTAAGAGATGCTGAGAACCAGCAGGATTCAAAAAAGGTAAAGTGGCAGAACCAGAGAGCCTAGAAGAACCCTGGGCCCGCTCACTGCCGTCTCAAAGACACCAAGCAAGGCTCTTGAAAAGTCCATGGGAAAACACACGCAACCAGATTCCAAATCCAGGCAAGCAAGTGAGGACTGGCACACAAGCACTGGGAAAAGGCAAGGTGCCCAAAATGCTCCATCAGAAGCAGCCGTTCTGCAGAGCACTGACGTCAGGGCTGAAGGGAAAGGGCTCTCCACAGTGGACAGAAAGCAGAACACAATTATCCAGACCACCTTTAGCCACTTATTCCTCTTAGGATCCTAACTGAAATCACATTAGCTCTGTGGGCTCAGCATTGTGTGAAAACAGAAATGCCCCCTATCGTACCTGACTCATAGTCTAGGCTAGCTAACATAAGATTTATTGCTCCAGAAGGACAAAATGCTATGCAAATGCCGTCATTTGCAAATAACCAATCTGAATGCCAAAGGTAAGGGGCTGCTTACAAATTTTAATGCGGCACTGCTGAAATGTTCACGTGTGGCCAGCAGACATCAAGTACCAATAACTTCCCCCAGAAAGGATGCATCTATTGATGCCCTAGTTTTTTTGGTTTTTTTTTTAATATGGGTGTTTGAAAATAAATTATTATTTGAGATGAGTTAAATAATTAGAACATTTAAATATCCAACTACTAAAACCTGGAGATTAGGACACTAAGATGGGTTGGGAATTCATGCTGTCTGCTACTACTTTGTCAATAGTTAATGCAATGAGAATACCATATCCGGGCTTCATCAGTTTGAGGTCTTGGCGTTGCTATTACCTCACAAGGGACCGTTTTCCTACAATTCACATGCAAGAGATGCTTTAATAAATCTGCCTTCTGCATCAACAGAATAGATGACAAGTCAACAAAAGATGCCACAGCAGATCTAAGTGACTGAACTGAGGGACTAATTGCGTATATGCATAATAGGGGAATCTGCAGAATTTAATTTCACAAAGGAATTAGAAAAACAAATACTCGGCTCTGTTGAGATGTTTTTCTCTGATCGTTTCATTAAGGTGGCTCATTATTTTTGGCCTTTAAAACCATGCAGAAATGCTTCAAAGAAATATTTATAATTTAAATGGTTACCACCAATTATGGCTATTTTCCCTACCACCACAGCTAATAAGTGTTAGCTGGGCACTGGCATTTTCCAAGGCCAAAGCAACTTACACACAACAGAAAACAAATATTTGTTGAACGAAGAAAGTACGGAACACAAATACATCCCAGGCCGTGTGAACTTCCTTATTAACACTTTATTAAATGTTTAATACATGCTAAACATGAGCATACTTAAATTGTGAAATGAAAGACACAGTAACAGCCAACTAGCCCTGAGTCGCAGGGTGTGGAACTAGAATCCAACAATCTGCAAACGAAAATCAAGTTCCAACAGAAAAGAAGAGTGTTAGAAAGGCAGAAGAAAATCAAGGGCAGCACTAAAAGGTGCTTCCCCTCTGCCAGAAATACCCCTGGTCAGACCACAACGTAAACAGGTAAATGAAGTGGTCAGAAAGGAGGAGCTTTCAGGTCTAGGAAGGAGCTGTAATCTTTTTTTTCTTCTTCTTCTATCAGGTAAGTGAAGAATCTTAGTCTCAATTTAGTTAACACTTTTAGTAGAAGTTACTAAGTTCTTTATCTGAGCACCTGGTGCAATAAATATTCAGATGCTTAAAAACAAACAAAAACATACTAATAATGCCTACAGACACGCTGTGATTAATCTTTATCACAAACAAAGGTTTCTTTAATATCTATTTTAGGTGTTAGTAATATCTGTCCAAACAAAGATAGGAAGTAAGTTTCCACGTAAAAAGGGAAGAGAGAAGAGTTAATTTAAATCCTCCAAAGAATAACACCTTTGAATATCTACCTGGACTAATATAGTTCGACCATCTAAGCAGAAGGCAGATGAACAAAAGCTATATTTCTGCTGTGGAAATACACACTGAGGTCAAATATGTAAGTGCAAGGAAAGAGCCTCACCTTGGTCAGAATCACTTGGAGTTCCCTTGCAAAAATGTATGTTCTTAGGACCCAGGTCTTTAAATCTGATGTGCACATTTTAACAAGTTACCCCATAGTAACTCTCAAGCATCCTTAAATCTAAAAACCAATGCTATTTTTTAAAAAGAAAAATTAAAACAAGAGAACTTTAGAAGAGTTATTTCCTACACTTGCTAATATAGAGATCAGAAACAAAAGTTGAACTGGAAAGGGAAAAGCATATAGTGCAGACTCGTGTAATAGTCAGTTGAAGGTGGTGCAGTTAAAATACGGAGAGGACAGACGCAGTAACGAAAATCTTCAACCAAGATGAAATGATGCACTGTCACAAGGAATGGCTCTTAGAGGCGTGGGGAAGCACCCAGGTGTGAAGACTGCACTTCTTCAAAAGTGGTTGGTGCTATCAATGTCATTTCTTTTTTTTCAGTTTTTGACCGGGGCCAGGTTTGAACCCACGACCTCTGGTATATGGGGCTGGCACCCTATTCCTTGAGCCACAGGCACCACCCATCAATGTTATTCTTAATACAACCCAGCATATGCCTATAACCATCAAAGGTGATGACATTTTCCCTCCAAAATAATAGCAAAGCGACCATATAAGAAACTTAATCCACATCGAAAAGGAAAAATAATAGATGAGACTGTTGGTGACTTCCCTCTTACAGGTGAGCAAACCCCCACTAGAGCAATCTATAAAAGATTTTAACAATGAACAATTAAAGAGGCAAACTTGACACTCCTGCAGAGACACAGTTCAAAACACAGAGTTACTTAAGGCCATAAAAAATTGTGCTCTTATCTACCCATACCGTAAGGAGTTCATCTTTTTTCCATGATCTCTCATTTTTGGAGATAACCATCTATTGACATAAAGAGGCCACAAGATGAAACAGAGACCAATTTTTAACAACTATGTTTGTGCTTTAATAAAATATGTACGTTCTTGAAAAACAGGTAGCTTTTTCTTAAAAAGAATGAAATGTATTTTTCAGCAGGAATAAGACAGTCGTAACAGGAATAACCTACATTTCCTGAAACTTAAACCTTCAAATATCTGCATTAGCCTTTTCTCCTTTGCCTCTTGACATTAAGAAATTAGCTTAAGAAAATCAAAGGCCATGTCCTAAAATATAGTTTTAACATGTGTCTGTAAATGGTTGTCAGCTGAAATTTTTGATAACTGAACGATTTAAAGTGTGAACACACCCCTATGTGTGAGGTTTTTCTCCTCAATTTAACAACCGATATCATCTATAACTTGTAGATTTTATTGAATACCCCTTTCTTCAAATGAAGATTAAAAATAAGTTCTGGCATTCACTCCTAAGGCTACTGTGTGTCTGGACTATCAGTGGAGTCTCCAGACAGCGCTGAAGCTAGGACCTTAAAAAAAAAAATCAACCAACAGGTCTAACATTTGTGTTCAAAAATCAATTTTACAAATGCAAGATGGTAAGCAGTTCGTCTGAAAAACACCCAGGAGTTTTAGTTAACCACAGACTGAACAGGAGCCAACAGAATAATGTAGCCGTAAATAACGCCAATTCCACTTCGGGCTGCACAGAAGCACCACACCCACATCAAAAGCAAGAAGGATGCCTTTGTAGCGGGTATCAAGAGCGTTAAGTTCAGTTGTGGAGGGAACCTCAGTTTCCTCTATCTGAAAAGTAAGCGTAAACCAGAGTACTCAAATGCCAGTGAAGAAATTGTTTGATGTTTAGCCTGGGGCAGAAGAGATTTAAGGAGTCAAGGCGATTATGTTCAGGTATTTGAAGGATCTCTAGAATGCAAGCTTCTATGATAGGGATTTTGCTCGTCTGTTGACCACCATTGCTTGGTTCCTTAAAAAAAAAAAAAGCCTGGCACAAGACGAATGCTCAAAATTACTTGTTGAATGAACAAATGATGAAATGAACACCCTCAGAGAATAAGACACTATCTTCATTCTGTGCGGTGCCAAAGGCACCTGTGGGTAAAAACCTTACAAACATATGCTTCAGTTAAACTTTTAAAAAAATCACTTTTTAATGACACAAGCTATCCAGAGATGGAGCAGACTTTCTAAAGCCATGATCTCCTCCTCATTTGGGGGAAGGGAGTGGCAGTAGTACTCTTGCAGAAACTAGATAACCATCTGTCCAGGTTGCTGCAGCAATGAAAATGCTGTTTACATCACCAAATACCACAAGGCTTTCATTTTTATCCTCTCTGCCATTTCTTTAGAGAAAACTTCTGCTGACACAAAGTCAGGAAAGATGAAATGAAGGGTTTTTAACCATTTTAGGAGTGACTCAACAAAATGCATTCGTGTGGTTCCAAAAACACAGGTACATGAAAACATCTGTGCAGCTTGTCAAAAATACAAATTTCTAAGTCTTGTTTCCAACTCTATGATATTGTCCCGGCAACTGTCCCTCTCCTCTGTGCCACAACTCTTTCCCTCCACTGGATACTCTGTGCTCACCATACAACATACTAACTCCTATCTTTTAAAAAATGCCCTTGGTAGACCCCATTGCTCTCACCAACTATCACCCTATTTCTCTCCCCTCTGTTGGTGAAAACTCAGTCTAAACATACCCAGTCACATTCCTCCACCAGACTGCTGCACACACTCAAATAAAGCTTTGATCCTGGTCCCCAAGAGGTTTTATCAAAGACATGGGTTACCTCCACATGGCTAAACTGGATGGTGAATTGAATTCTCAATCCTCATCTGAGTTGACCTTTGGGGACGGCTTGGCACAGGTGGTCACTCCCTCCCTAACCCTCCTTCAAAAATGTGACACCCTGCTGATTGCTCTCCTACCTCACTCTGGCCACTCTCTCACCCTCTCTGAGTCCCTAACACTAGAGTCCTCAAAGGCTCCCTACTGAACTTTTTCTTTTCTTTGTTTGGTTACTCCTCCTCACACTCGCACCTTAGTGATTTCACCCTGTGTCATGTCTTTACTTGCTATTTGCACACATAGTGGCCCCCACTCTGTAACCCAGCCCTTTCCATTGACCCTTGAGTCAAATCTAAACATCTCCTTGAAATCTGTCACTCAATTCAACAGATTCAAACTAACTTCCTGATTTTCCTTATCTAGCAAATAACATACTCCCCAGTGCTCAGACGGAACGCCATGGGGTTATCCAAACCCCTCTTCCTCCTCACATGGGTCTAACCCTTCATATTCTGTCAGTTCTATCTTCAAACACATTCACATAATGAAGTTATGTGATGGGCAAGTTCTCATTCCCATTCCGTCTCCAAGCTCCCCCCTCCAGGGTCGATTCCGAGAAAAGCTAGATTCTGAATAAGGAAGCACAGAAAGTTCCCAAGTTCACAAAATCCTTTAGTCCCTGGTGAACAAACAATACTGGGAAACTTACTCAAGCTGTAATCCCGCCCTGAGCTAACCGCAACATTCCGCTTGTACCTACTTGCTTGTCCAGCTACAAAATAAAGGGAGGGGAGGGTATAAAAGACAACCTGCCTTCTGCTTTGAGGTCGACTGCCTTTCAGAGCAGTGGTCCCCTGTGCAGGTGTAATAAATCACCAACTGATTATAGCTAAGTGGGGTCCAAGTCTATCTTTACAGGTTGTGAGGGATATAACAGTTAGGCCTCTCTGTGTATAACAATTAACTCAAAACAGATCAATGACCTAATGCATAAGAGCTTTTGAAACCATAAAAGTCTTAAAAGAAAACATAGGGGAAGATCATCATGATCTTCAATTTTGCAACAGATTGTTAGATACAACCCCCAAAACAAGAGCAACAAAAGACAAAAAAAAGTTAAGTTGGTCTTTATCAGAATTAAAATCTTTTGTATATCAAAAGACATTGAGAAAGTGAAAAGACGACTATGTTTTAAGTGTTTGTGCATATGTTTAACATTCGTATGTTTTAATTCTCATCCCCCGTGTCAGGGTATTAGGAGGTAGACAGAGCCTCTGGAAAGCGGTCAGGTCACGATGGCTCCGCTCCCATTAGTGCAGCGTACACAGGCCCAGGGAGCTGCCTTGCTCCTCCTGCCATGGGAGGTTACAGTGGGAAGATAACCATAAGAAGAGTAGACCCTCATTAGACACCGAATCCCAGCCTCTAGAACTATGAGAATTAAATATTGAACATTTGAACTGCCCAGTCTATCCCTTGTTATTATAGTAGGTCAAATAGACTAAAATAATAATCCACAGAATAAGAGATAATATTTGTCAATCACAATCTAGTGAGGGTCCAGTATCCAGAATATACAAGGAACTCTTACCACTCAAAAAAAATTTAAAAATAGGCAAAAAATTTAAACAGACATTTCTCCAAGGAAGATATACATTGATACATATAGAAACAAACTCAATATCATCAGTCATTAGGGAAATGCAAATCAAATTGCATTTGCAATTTGAGGCCACTTCATACCCAGTAGGATAACTGCCATCAAAATAAACGTAAAACAGCAAGTGTTGTGGAGTATGAGGAGAAACCAGAACTCTTGCACATGGCCAATGGAAATGCAAAAAGAATTCAGCTGCTGTGGGAAACAGTTTAGTAGTTCCTCAAGAAGTTAAACATAGAATTAATATGCTATTCCATCAATTCTACTCCAAGTATATACCCCAAAGAATCAAAAACAGGTATTCAAAAAAGCACATATATATGCGTATTTGCATGGTCATACCAGCGCTGTTCGTGTTAGCCATAAGGGAAGAACATCTCAACTGTCCATTGACAGAGGAATGGACAAACAAATTGTAGTCTGCACACTCAGTAGAACAGCACTCACTTGTAAAAAGGAGCAAGGTGCTGGTAAAAGATAGAACATGGATGAACCTTCAGAACATGTTAAATCATAAAATCCAGACCCAAAAGGTTAATGGAGCCAGAGGTAAGGGACATTGAGAAGAAAATGCTTAAAGAATAGAGTGTTTTACACTGAAGTGATGAAACGTTTTGGAACCAGATAGATGTGGTGCTTGAAAAGCACTGTGACTGGAATAACTGCCACTGTTCACTTTCCATTGGTTAATTTTATGTTCTATCAATTTTTAGTTTAATTCAGAATCCAAACCCTTGTCTGACTTCTATTGCTACCACCATGGCCCACACCCCCAGCTTCTTCCACCTGAATTATTACCAGCCTCCTCCTACCTGGCAGCCCTTCCACTCTTGTCCCTTTAGGCTTTGCTCAGCACCAAGCCAGAGGATATCATTTTGAAAGTCAGATCATGTCTTTCCTCTGCTGAAAGCACTCCAGCAGCTCCTCACAGCCAAAGCCAAAGTCCTTACAAGGCTTTTCAAAGCCCCACACAAAGCAGCCCACTCCTGCTCTGACCTCATCTCACCTTATGCACTCCTTGCTTCCAGCGCGGTTAACCAGACTCCTGCTGCAGACACAGTACTGCCTCAGGGCTTTTGCACTTCTTGTTTTCTCTGTTTTTAATTCTGCTTCCTAGAAATTTACAGCCCGTGAACCATCACCGACATCCTTTCTCCTATGAGAGAGGATCATCTCCTATGCCATGACGCTAACCCTCAGCGTCCTATCTGAGCAGCAGAAGCACACATTCCATTGTTCCTTTCTCTTTGTTTTTCTCCACGGCATTTATCACCATCTACCATGCAGTATCTACTCCTTATTTATTATGTTTATTTTCTACTCCCTACCAGGTGCTTACTAAGCCTAAAAAGACAAAGAGGAGGGGCTCTGTGATCTTGAAAGGACAGATCTTAAACCACGAAGGTGCCTGCGTGCTAATGTGTGTGCGAGGTACACACAGAACCGGGACTTGCTTTCTTTAACGCAGGGCTCCTGGTTGCATGTTCAGAGGGAGCAGACCTCAGCCACTCCACGTTACCCAACACTACGAATAACTGTGAAAGGACTTTAGAAAAAGTGGCCACTCACACTGGCTTATCTTAGTTTGCAGAACCGCATTAAGAAAGCTAGACCCAAAATACATCAAAAAGGCTAAAAAAAATTCCAAGTATTAAATAAAGTCTTTATTTAATAATGTCTGCTGGGTGCACACATTCCAGTCTGGGTGGATCTAGGATCAGTAAAAGTAAGGATGAAAGTTCTTGGTTCTTTTATTGATCTCATTAATGATGAACGATTTTTTTTAAAAAAAATTAATGCTTAATGAATCTTAAAGAAAACAAAAATTATCTGTGGAAATTTTAAAATTTCCACAGTTGAATGATGGTCATTACCTCATCAGAGTTTATCATTAACATCCAAGAGAACAGTCCCTGTGCTTGTGATCATTTTCCACAATCCATCGGAAATTGGTGAAGTGCAAAGACCCAGCTGGCTTAATATACAAGATGCTTAGAAACCTATTTTTCAAATGTTTTGAAGTATTTACAGATTCTATGATAAAAATATGTATAGGAATAAAAATTAATAAAACTAAAAGCAGTGGATTTATGACAAATTAATGCACGTCTCTTTCTCAATCCGGTAGTGCTTATCCTACAAAAGTACTCGAATTATTAAAAAAAAAAAAAAAGAAGCAGTTACACAGCTGTATGCTCCTTCTGAACTAATAAAACATCTTTCAGTTCTGGGATCTAAAGATACCACACTGCAGCCTCCTCTGACCATGTTAATGCAGACCAGCCTCCATCAGCAAGCACGCTAATCTAAATCAAATTCCATCTAGTTGAAAATAATCATCATGTGCTGCCCAGAGATGGTGAGTATGAATGGATTACTGAAAATATTCATGGTAATTGCAGGTTGCTATTTATATTGACAAGATTTGAAGTTTACTTAGTGCCGTATCTCAGCGTGCAGACCCCCAGTGCAAAACCCACAGGGACATTACTCTCGACATCCACACTACCAACAGCCGCGGATCCCCTCTGCAGTGTCACAGTGCGGTTGTTATTTTACGGTGTCAGGTATGCTACCGGTGACAAAATGAAAATTTATGACTGCAGTCATTTTATTTTCAAGAAATATGCTACCGCAAGAGATTTTTCTTTTCCTAGTTCAGTGGAGTGTAAGTTAAAGATCAAGGACTAAATACCATCTTCCAAAGCCCTCGATTTTTCTGCTTATAAACAGGTAAATGCACAAATCAATGACAATAATTGAAAGGAACTTTTTAATTATAAAGAATACTATTTAACATATAGTCCCCAATTCTCAAATAGACCTAGTAACACACAAGTTATAGTGGTAAGTGGGGAATAAAGAAGACAAACTCTAAGATAAACTTGCTACAAGATACCCAGATATTTAGGTTGGCTCCCATAAGACTTCACCCTTCTCGGTGTTATGTCCTAATAGTTTTCTACCATCACCGTCAACAGAACTAGATTAGAAATCAAGAAACCTGAGTTCTACTTCCAGGCCTGCTGCTAACAATCTAGCTAAACATGGAGAAGGCCTCTAATCTCTCTGTGCCCTAATTTGCTTACTTGTAAAATGAGGAGGTTGGTAATAAATGCTTTTAAAACAGAATAGGAACATGCAAGGCAAAGATGAGTGCCTAAATATTAAAATCAATCCTGATGCATAAAGGCAAACACATGCATGCCACAGGATAAAAAAAAAGGAATGCTTTTATCACCAGGAAGGAAAGAGCAGAACGACAAAGCATTATGAAAAGAAATGGTGATGAGGAGGTCAAAAAGAACTAACACACTTTTAGCCCTGCAAGGAAGGGTCCTAAAAAAAAAACAAACAAAAAAAAACTGTCAAACTCTACATTCCCTTTGACCTAGTAATTCTACTTTTAAACGCAAATCCCCGAGGAAAATATCCCTAAAGAAAAATCAAAGTTCTCTAAAAAGAAATCTCCATAGCAGCACTATATGTAAGAGAAAAAACTGGAAACAACCTGTGTGTTCAAAAATAGAGGCACAGTTAAGCAAAATCTGGTTTTGCTAACAAAATGGAACAAAGGCCTAGATGGCTACTGCTTAAAATACTGAACTATCTTCAAAGTGTGTCTGTATTCATGTGATGGTACATGAAATGTGAAGGCGGATCACAAAATTCCCTCTTTAATTTTCACAAAAAGGATATGGGTGAAAACCAGAAAAGAAAATAAAGGGGTATAACTAGTTCTTTGAGTTTGTTACTTGCATAAAATTAACTGCAATAGCGAAATATAAAAGGAGGCAGGGGGTGGGGGATGAAAGGCTTTCTAAACTAGAGCTGGGCTTCTACGTTTCATGCTTCTTCTATGGGATTTTCCTAATACCACTAATATCTCCTTATATTTCCATCTAATGCTTAATGTTTCTCAAGCATTTTCACAGAGATTATGTTACTTGTTAAAAAAAAAAATCAGCAATCATGGCATGGATGCACCAAAACATTAAATTTTTATACCAAAAGTATGCCAGGTGTCCCCTAGGAAAAAAATACTACACATATCAGTGAGCCACTTTCTTCACCCAACATCCATTAGCAGAAAACTTTAGGAAGCATCTGGAGCCAGGAGTTATAATTTCAACAAGCTCTTGGGTTCTAACGTCACCTTAATACTATGAGGCAAGTGCCTTGGAAAACTGTCCTGTACCTCTTATGGACAATTACTTCTTTCCCCATCAATATGGTGGTTAAGTCATGGCAAAAAATGGTCAGCCTGGTTGTCCTAGTAATAGATTCCTTTCAGTTACAGTATATATAACATGAATGGGCTTGAACTTCACTACACAGAATTCACGGATATTAATTGTGGCATGGTATTTGGCTTCAGTGTATATAGACAGAGCATTGCATTATCATCCCACCAAAAACTTCAAAAGGATGCTGAAAGCTAAGAATGGTTACCTAGAATTAGCCTAAGTAACAATTTTCCAAAAGAAACCTTGACTGGTGATAACATTGTTGTAAATAGAAATGTTAAGCTCTGTAATAGCCTGTGCAAATTTTCATCCTATGAAGTATGTTTCTTCTAATCAATATTTGAAAACATTATGTTTTAAGCTTTAAGAGACCGGTGTCCTTTAAAATATTCTGAGAATGATAAAGAAAAAAAAGTAAAGGTGCGTTAGGTGGAAAACTGTCAGAAAAAAGGCTGCCAACTAAAAGTGGCAATAAGTGGATATACCAAAACTGTAGAAATTCTTCCAGAGACTATCATAAATACTTCTCTCAATAATAGTGAGAGCACAAAGTAAAAAATACTTTCAAACTTGCACAGTTAAAATTTTAGCAAAACTCCCAAGTTTCTAGGTTATACTAGAAAGATGCTGGCGGGAGGCTATATACTATGTCTACTGTCACCAGCATTATCTAATAATCAGAAAAGTCGCTATCCTTTTCAAAATGACTCAACATACCAGAGTCATTAACCGTAAGTCAATAGTTTCTAGTGATATACCATGTGTTTATTTGTATTCAAACAATTAGAAGCTTTTAGAAAGAGAAATTACCCATTTAAAAACTGATCTCAAAAATACTGAAAAAATGTAACATATTCCAGTGACATTTGTTATCTGTCTGAATTATTCTATGGAGTTATATCAATATACTTTGCACATCTAACATATATTTACAAACCATGCAGAAGAGCTCCAAGAGTTATATCAAGTTAAAGGAAATCTACAGACTGTGATGTGAATTAAATGAGATAGCAATTCAATGTTGAGACAGACTAACTCAAAACATTACCCGTAAAAATACCACGTATTGAGGCAGAGACAGGAGCATGCTTTTAAAAAAATTAAGTATCAATGTCAGAAAGATGGCATGGGTATAAGCAAATCCTAATTTAAATAGAAATTAAAATAAAATATAACCTGCACCTAAGAACTTTAGCAGCTCAGAATCCATTTACATTTCAAAGTCCTCTATCTATGGTATTCCTCTTAAGTACTGTGGCACTAACGTTGGTCAGGGCTGTGGAGACACTTCAATTAAAGCTGTGTGGTAGAGCTCTGTGTAAATTAATTAGTTGAGGTTACACAGATTTTCTAAAAGCAGCCTCAGAGATCTTCAAGATTTGTGGGGAATTAGAATTTAAATACAACTTACTAATCAATTCTTCTTGCTTTCGCATTTCAATGACATTTTCCGTGTAATAATAAATAAGCCCATGAAAATACTACTAACCAAAATTTATTTGCTTTCAATTAGTGCTAAAGGAAGGGACTTTCAGTGTTGCTTTTGATACTCAGGTTTTATTTCAGATTTCATCTAGACTTATTGGCAAGAGTCTCCATATGATAACTATAATGAACTTGATCCATATTTAAATGGGAAATGAGACTATATTTGAAAATCACATATGCTACAACTAAATTAGCTATCTAGTAATTGCTATAAACAATGTCATAACAAAAATATGGATTTCATGCTGCTACATGGAGACGTGGTAAATTTGTTCAATAGAATTTAGCTAAATATTAAAGTTTGACAGGTTTTCTCAAAGGTAAGAATATAATAATTTTTTTCTTTAATTCAAAACACCAAGTGAATTTTTGCTATGAATGGTTTTTTAAAACCATTAGAACCAGATATCTGATAAACATTATTCCTTAAAATATATAAAGTGTATGCATAAGAATAGCAATAACCCATTGCAGAAAGGTTCCAATGGTAAATTTTAAAAGGAAGACATCTGAAGTTTTCAAGAGAACAGGGGACTTCTAATTATGTATATAAGAGATTCATGAGCTCTTCCGTACTCCTAAAATAAAGTCCCTACAGTCTCATTATAGTGATGGTGAAAAATTCATACTTGTTATACAGTGGAGATGATTTAGACTTTTTTAATGGCTAATTTGTTTCACGAGCACGGACACTGTATGTACAAATATATCTTTGGAGATAGTACCACTGAGAAGAGGCTGTCCTTCATGCACATCCTTCGATAACACTGCACTGTAAACATCTTCAGGAAATCCAGTCTTGCATAATGCGGTTTCACCAGAAGCCTCTACAGACGCCTGCAACACAAGAAAAAAAAAAAATGTGTGCAATGATTGCTACCTCCTTCAACTGAGAAACATTCCACTTGGCATAAAGCCTCATTTTTTTCAACTATCTTGTACAAATAACCCCTTTGTTTCTGAATGGTTACAGTTAACATGCAGAGGGCAAAGGGTTAATCATTTTGATAACTGGAGTAGAAGAAACAAATCCCACTTGTCTAGTCCAGTAAAATCTAAATAATACACATTCTGAGGGCTGAACATTTCCATTAAAATGGTCATTGTGACTGAAGAACTATCAAGTGGGCATGGGGTTGGGAGACAGCCAAGGAGGCTCTGAGCTCCACAAATCACCATCACTAACTTAACTTTTCAAGAAAAATGCATACATTCAAGTATATACATCTCTATATTTTCATCTAATTCTCTACAAAGCTTGTTTTAATATGCCTTGTTCATGAAAAATAATAAAATTGGCCAGCGCCTATGGCTCAGTGAGTAGGGCGCCAGCCCCATATACCCAGGGTGGCGGGTTCAAACCCAGCCCCGGCCAAACTGCAACAAAAAATAGTCAGGCGTTGTGGCAGGCGCCCGTAGTCCCAGCTACTCAGGAGGGTGAGGCAAGAGAATCGCCTAAGCCCAGGAGTTCTCCAACTTGCTGTGTACTGTGACGCCACAGCACTCTACCGAGGGTGACAAAGTAAAAGTCTGTCTCAAAAAAGAAAAATAATGAGATTATAACATACTGTAGGATATAAAGTATTTTATGCCAAGTAAAACCAATCTATCAAAATGATATTATTTCTTTAATTTGAAGGAATACATTAAAAATATAAGACTACAATTTGTTTTTTAGACATTAAATTAGAAAGTAACTCTTGCCATCTTCTCTATCATCCTATACATAATTACACTGTGTGCTTAAAACCAAAGTTAGGTTAATCCTCCAAATTAGTTTCACTACTTCTCCCAACCCTACTGACATAAATCACAGGACAATTAGTCTTCAGCAGAACTCCTACAGCACATACATTAAATACAGGAAAAGTCTACCCTGCACCAGTGAGGACCAAATACAGGAGGAGGAAGAGTTGACTGAAGACCACCCAAGGCAGGGATTCCAGCATCCCTGGGAACAGCATTAGAAGCAGTCTACACTGGTGGGCAGAATCAGGAATTGGAAGGAAGAAGAAAAGGAAGTCCCAGAAACTTAGAAAACTCACAACAGTTGTCTGGACGAAGCAATATGCTGCAGCTTCTTCATTAAAGTACTACCTGAATTATGCTTGTGAAATTTTGTAAATACGGATGTCACAAAAATCTGGACTAACCTAATAAATGCTTTTCACATCTGAGAAAATACAGAATAAATTTAAACTTTATTAAGTATCACACAGCATTTATTCTCAAAAAATGTCAGAAGCAACAGTGAGGTACTATTACAGACCCAGAAAGTCTGTTTTTTTTTTTTTTAATAAAATCATAGCTGTGTCCATTAATGCAATTATGAGGTACAATGTGCTGGTTTTATATACAATTTGAAATGCTTTCATCAAACTGGTTAACATAGCCTTCACTGCCTTTTCTTAGTTACTGCGTTAAGATATTTACATTCTACCCTTAGATTTAACATGTACCCTTGTTAAGTGCACCATAGGTGTGGTCCCCCCAATTACCCTCCCTCCACCCATCCTCTTGTCTCCCCTTCCCTCCCCATCCTCTTTCTCCTTCACCTTGGGCTATAGTTGGGTTATAGCTTTCATATGAAAGCTATAAATTGGTTTCATAGTAGGGCTGAGTACATTGGATACTTTTAATTCCATTCTTGAGATACTTTGCTAAGAAGAATATGTTCCAGCTCTATCCATGTAAACATGAAAGAGGTAAAGTCTCCATCTTTCTTTAAGGCTGCATAATATTCCATGGTGTACATATACCACAATTTATTAATCCATTCATGGGTCGATGGGCACTTGGGCTTCTTCCATGACTTAGCAATTATGAATTGGGCTGCAATAAACATTCTGGTGCAAATATCTTTCTTATAAAGTGATTTTTGGTCTTCTGGATATAAACCTAGTAGAGTAATTGAAGGATCAAATGGCAGGTTTATTTTTAGATCCCTAAGTGATCTCCAAACATCTTTCCAAAAGGAACATATTACTTTGCATTCCCACCAGCAGTACAGAAGTTTTCCCTTTTCTCCACCAGCAGTAGAAGTGTTCTCTTTTAGCCAATATCTCTGAAAAGAGTATTTTGGACCAATAGATGCTCACAAGTTGAGCCGTGTTTGTCTCTAGAATTGTATGGGTGTCTGGGCCAATCAAGAGTTATCTGGTTTCTCCCTACCTTGGGAAACAGGGAGGCCACAGGGTCTATCTAAAGTGTGAGGATGTTCTCTCTACAAAGAAGAAATAGCTAGCATGCAGTGTCATACGCAGATAAATATGGCCTCAGAAGTGAAGAAACTGTCAGCAACTCTGAAACAGAAACTGAACCATCATCATCACTGTTATCTACGTAGTAATGTGTGTTAGGCCATTGCTGTGCCCCTGGCACTATAATAAGCAACAAGCATCTTCCCAAGCATCCTCCAGCAGGCAAGTGCTTTATGAATGAGGAAACTGAGTCCTGGAGATGTTCAACAACTTACCCAAAGGGAAAGAAGTGTCCAGGCAGGGACCCACACTCAAACAGTCTTTCTTTAAGACCTGGGCTCCTAACCACTCATTGTTGTAGGGAAGACAAAAGTGAAGCTGAGGGGACTCCAGGACTCTTACTTTGAAGGAAAGTGACTGTACCTCAAGCCCCTGGCAGCAAAGTAGGGTGGGACTGGATCTCTCTGAGTTGCCTGGATGCTGGTCTCTCTAAGTCCTTGCAGTGGCCTCAGACCATGCCATGCACACTCCAGGTACTCAGAAGGTAGCTACTGAGTGGCCATGTGAATGACCTGGTTTTTAAGTGCATGCACATGGTGAACATTTCCAAGTTGTTTTCAAATATTCGAACAAGGCTTCCTGACCTGCACCTAGGAGGTTGTGCTGTGATTTTTCTGTTCCCATTAATAGCTTTACAACCCTAATGGCTTCAGAGCAGGTGGGGTAGGGGGGTTTTCAATCTCCTCCACCTCCACCCAGTCACATAAACTCATAAAAGATAAGGATGACCATGAATAAAGGCATTGTTGGCTTAAGGGGCACAAAATTGGCTTGAGAGGCAGGCCTGGTAGTACAGAAGAAGGGTAGTCATGTCTCTCTGTAGCTGTGAATGGCAGAAAGAAATTGCAGGCAGTGGGCACTTTGGGATAATGGCTCATGATTCTATTTCCCAATCTCTATAGTAGTTAGAGATAGCCATGGAATTGTGAATTAAGCTTTTTGAATGGTACCTTCTGGAATGAAGGGAATAGTCAATGAGCTAGTACCCACCTTACCTTCTCCTCCTATTCTTCAGAATATTCTTGCTTTCTTGCTGCTTGGAATGCAGACATGATGGCAGGAGTTCCATCAGCTATCTTAGGTTGTAAGTGAAAGTCTTTGACCCAAGGCCAGCAACTATCTCCTCCAGTTTTCTTATTAGAAAAAAAAAAACCTGATGTGTTTAAGCCACTTAGGTCAAGTCTATTACTGACAGTTGAACCTAATTAATAACTAATATGCCTAACTGTGGTAGGCACCTTCTGGTACTTACACTCTTGTGGGAATCCTGCTTGAGTCTGTGTTGGATTTACTGACTTGCTTATAACAAATTATATGGCAGAAGTGATGGAGATTCACTTCTGAGATTAAGTAGCCAAGTGACTAAAGCCTGTGTCTTAAGGGCTATCACATTCTTTTGGATTTCTCACCCTGGGGGGAAGCTAGCTTCCATGTCATGAGGCAGCCCTCCAGAGAGGCCCACATGGTGAACACACAAGGCTTGCCAACAAATTTGGAAGCAGACTACCCCCACCCCAGGCGAGCATTCAGATGAGACTGCAGCCCTGGCCAACAGGTTGACTGCAATCTCATGAGAGGTCTTGAGGCATAAACATCTAGCTAAGTCATGTTGACTTGACCTATAGGAACGGTTTATCATTTTAGGGCTATTTTGGATAAATAATATATCCTCAGCCCAAAATTTACTTTGGTTACTATTCAACTTTGTGGCTATTCTCTAAGTCTTCGATTGCATGTCTTAGTTTTCACCATTCTCATTGAAATATGGGCTCTGGAATAGAATGCTGGGCATAAGCTGTACATAGCAGATACTCGTGAGATGAATAAATAAATGAATGAATGATGGAAGGATGAATGCATGCATGACAGAGCCTATGTCTTATTCTGCTGTTCTTCAGCACTTGTAGTCTCAATAAGTGTTGAACAAACCACATGCATAAATACAAGGGGAAAATAATATCTTATCAGCTAACTCTAATTATAGCATCAGTAACTTTACTTGAGTTGGCACGTCTTGCCTTAGTTTTGTGATTTACTGAAGGCAAATTCCTCTCTGGAGGCCTTATTAAGTTAGAAGAGTATTTAATAACGCTCAACATTTATCTTTGGGTGTAAAAGTAAACAAAAGTTTTATTTATTACTGTGCTCAACTAAACAACACATTAATATGATATGTTAAGGCCAGAAGCTACAAGTCAAATGAACAGACTGACATTAAAAGGGAAAATTCACCAAATACTCTGATAATTTATGGACTCCAACAGAAGCAAGAGCTGATTAATCAGCTGGAAGGCTGGTGGGAACAATGACTGCAGCTGTTTGAGAGGCAATGAAGGATCATTCTTTACTGTCAAAGGCAGACAGGGCTCTTATTTCAGTCCGTCCGGTTTTTTCATTTCATTATCCAAGACATTTAAATAGTAGCCCGAGGCAAACTACAAAGCCTATATTGTCCTTTAATCTAAAGCAGGTCTATTTAAAATCTTTGTGCCCACATGCGATTGTTTGCTGAATTGTAGTTTTTATATGAGAAGGTTGGGGGGGAAATTGCAAAATGAAGAGAGATAGAAAGCATGTTGGCTAGAGGGATCGGCCATGGCAGGGAGCAGGATGGGCAAGAAGAGGGTCAATGGCATAGGGGAGTCAGAGGACAGCCCAAGCTTGACACACACACGCCCCCCTCCTCGCCGCCCCCAGAAGAGCATGAAGGACACATTGGATGTGAGTGGCCAGGATCCATGGCATTGCCATGTAGTGGGGTCAAAATTCCCTCCAAAGTTATTTATATGACAAAGACAATATTTTCTAATCTGTTCTCTAAATCCAGTTTTAAATTCAAAGAGAAGCCTGTCTGGGATTTTTGTATGGTTTGCTTCAATGCATTAAGCAGATGAGTGGTTGTCATGGGGTCTTGCAGAGAGCTCAGAGGAGATTCAACCAATCAAGAAGCCCAGGAGTCTATATGATCTTTATTTTAGCCAAAGTTTGATCCCCTCCATCCTCTCGGTGACTGGCCTCATTCCCTCCACACCTGCCTGCCCCAGCTCCCTTGGGACAGGTCCTTATTGGTCTATAGAACAGGGCTCCCATTCTTTGCCCAGAAACATCTTTTGTATTTCTCAGGAAGAAATTTATCCTATGTAGCAACATCCTGGAAATATAACTGGATTCTACTACTGGCCTTAAAGGAGAAAAGCAGCTCACCAACTTACTCAAGAAAATAGTGAGCATTGAGAAATTATCTCTTACATTGTCTTACCCCAGCGAGATGAGCACCAGCATCTATCTACCAACTCCTCACTCCCACACACACTACAAAAGGAATTCCTCAATCACAGGGGCTGCTGAGTTCCAGGAAACGGCAAAGTCTTAGCATGGTACATTTCTAGCCCTATCACTCTGATCCAGCAGTAGAGAGGACCCAGTAGCTGAAAGGACCGTCCCTTTTCTTGGGCTGTTGGTCTAACTTCATTTGTGAGCCAGTGAAGGGAAAAATTCCCATGCTTCCTGCACACCAAGATTCTTTCATGACAGAAGCCAAATGCCTCCCTCAAAAGATACTCGGCAATTCTCATGGCTTCCCTGGGCCAAGGTGCTGTGCCTAGAAAAATAGCCAGTCGCTGCAGTCAGAGAGAAGCCATGGGAAGCCCATGTGAGAACTAGCCAGAAAAAAATTTTTAAATGTGGTGAAAAAAATGGGAGACACCTGTGGCTCAAAGGAGTAGGACGCCAGCCCCATATGCCAGAGGTGGTGGGTTCAAACTCAACCCCAGCCAAAAAAAAAAAAACTACAAAAAAAAGATGTGGTTAAAAAAAAAGAGAGAGAGAACAACCAGGTCACATTCTCAGTCTCCAGAGAAAAATATCAAATCCTGAGCAGGCTCCATTTTTCCCCAAAACTCAAACCTCACTTCATTCATCAGAACTTTACTGGAGTTAGTGAGTGAGACCTGGCTGGCCCGGTGCCTGATGAAGGAGGAGCTCCAGGCACTCGGAAACTTCTGTGTCAGAACAGTACCCAGCCACGTCCTTCCCCAGATCTGGAATCCCTGAGATTAAATGTACTCAACAAAGGGGCTCCTAAATGTGACATCTCTATGTGTCCAAGTAGAAACCAGAGGTACACAAACATACATGAAAATACGTGTCCCTGAAAGTTCCTAGAAATGTGGGAGTCCCTGGCTTAGGACAAAGTTTCAGTAATTTGAAATAGTCAAATCCCAGTCCTGTTGGAAAATGGGAGGAAAGTGACACGTCTGGACACATAGTCCTTAGATTGTAGGTGTGCCGCCCTCCAGCCTTTCATTTTTGAGGGTTAAATAATTTATTTTTGAGAAAACGTGAACTTCTGTTTTGCTAAATTGTTTTTAAATTATTCCTTTTTTCCAAGGTATATACACATTTTATTTTTAAAAGTTTACAGTTTCATTATACACAACTGTTAAGAGGTTATGGTCAGAGGAGGCATTTGTCCTGTTGACAGATGTGCCCACCAGATCATCACAATGCAAGGAAAAATGTGGGAAGGAGGAGATAGGGTGAGGAAAAAAGCGATAAAAAGCTTAGATTTCAATTAAGAGCGGTAAATCCCTTTTTATCTCTTCAAGTATCACACATAAATAATGCCATTTCTTCCCAAGCCTGCAGCCAAGATGAGTATTAATTAGATTAAGGGCCCTGGCCCTTCCTCAGGTGACTGGAGAGCCTGCACACCTGAGGGCTGTTAACTCCCCTCCCCAAAGGGCGTCCACTCCCTAATGGAAAATTGCCAAGGTGTTCAGTGGCCACAGAAAATATGAACATGGATTCAGAAGTCCATAGAAATGCAGTTCGTTGTGCCCAATCAGAAACTGATTTCATTCAATAAGTCTGTGAACCCACTTAGGAAATTGATGAAACAAAATTCTTGCTAACTTTTGTAAATGGCTTTCACTTTTCTGAGTCACTAAATCATAGAAAGGCCACATGCCATCTAAAAATCAAACACTAGTTTCCAGAAACTTGGCCCACAGAGGCTAGCAGAGGGCCTATCATGGTTCTCAGTCACCCCAATAGGAGGACTACTATAAAGCAAGGTCAGGCCAAGGCCATCCAGGACTTTAGCTCCTCAGGAGCTTAGATCAGCCAGTTGGCAATCAGAACAGCTTTTGGAGAAGACAAAAAATACTAGGTACTAGAGAGATCATATGGCAACTTCTGATGATTAGCTGACAAGTATAAAATGCTGGTTGAAACTCACAGTAACCTCAAGGAGAGCAATGGGATTGAAGACAAGAAAGCCAAAAGCCAGTGTCTAGGTTGGTTACAACTGAACCTTGACCCACAAGGCCCTAGTGCTGGGGTTTCTGGAGAACAGTGGATTCAGTGCTGCTGTGGTATAGCCATCCTGCTCGTTGGTGGTGGCAAGAGCTTGAGCTGTCATTGAAACAGGGGCAAAGAATGGCTTGCGCTGGTAAACCACAAGGTAGGGTTCAAAAACTAGATACTAAAAAGGAAAGGGAAGGGAATCTGCCAGAGCAGCTCTGACCTGACACGGCCACCGCCACTACCATTTCTAAAGCCTTTGCCCAGGACTCTGGATGTTTTTCTGAGTGTTAAGAAGTGGTAAGTTCAGACAACTCAGAAAGGCTTTTGGTGTCAAAATATGCCCTGTTCCAGACTTAATTTTACCATCTATTACTGGAGGTCCAGAGTCCTCAGATTCACTGCCAGGCCTTCTCTCAGACCCTTCTGTATTTGTGTTGGGCCTCCTTCTCCCACCTCTCCTAGGTATAGAGAAAGGACAAAAAGCATTAAAGGATTCTGTTCAACCTATCAAAAGTCCATTTCCCAGCAAAGAGGAAAAGCTCCAAAGCTGAACATGCTCGGGACCAAGGTTAGTGCCCAGAACAGACAGACTTACACAGAATAAGAAGGTGCAGTGGGATTCGGGTAGCAACTATGGGAGCTTCCACTGCTGAGACGCCTAACCACAGACTCGAATGGACACAGATACACACACACTTCCCTGCAGCCACTCAGGTCTGCTCAACCCCTGCAACTTTCCATGACAAATCTTCATTTGGGAATTCTACCCCCTCCGCTCTTTGGTGCTGGAGCTCTGGTCAGAGGCGAGCACTTGTCTTGTCACTAGAAAAATGTGGGACTAAGTGAGGGGCAGAGCTGTGGCACTGCTCACCAACTTTTTCTAAACTGGGATCTATTTGGGTTTTTGACAAGATCAAAAGGAATTCTCATCGGGACATTATTTCCTTCAAAAGGTGATTAGAACACTTTTTTATACAATATTGAAGAAATACAATTTTTTATTGTTTGAACTCAAATCACCACCCAGCACTTTAACCCTACCCTAAATAGCACCTACAATAAAGGTTATAGTACAAGCACACTACGAAGTCAGCAGGTAAGTAGTTCGTGCCAGCAGAGACCCTCCCTCCCCCAAAGCAATGAGAAGACAGCGTGCTAGGTAAGAGTGAAAGTACACCATTACGTGTTAAATAGTTAATACTACCTTCCAACAAGCCATGGATGCTAGGCAGATAACTCAGTACGGTTAACTAATCACAGCCCTACCTAACTGCACTTTTTTTTTTTTTTGAGACGGAGCCTCAAGCTATCCCCCTGGGTAGAGTGCCATGACATCACAGCTCATAGCAACCTCCAACTCCTGGGCTCAAGCGAGTCTCCTGCCTGTGCCTCCCAAGTAGCTGGAACCACAGGCGCCTGCCACACTCCCGGCCATTTTTTGGTTGCAGCCATCATTGTTGTTTGGCGGGCCCAGGCTGGGGATTCGAACCCGCCACCTTAGGTGTATGTGGCTGGCACCTTAGCTACTTTTTTTTTTTTTTTAAAGAAAACCTTTTGCTTCATGCCCATAACTAACGTGAGTAAATTCTTTGTCTTTTCATTTAGGGAAATAATCATGCTAAAAGCAAGTTGTACTCTATATAGATTTTCAAAAAAAAGATTGATTGTGCTTTTTGAATAAAACAGATAGGGTATCTTCCAATACCCTCATTGACCCCGTGGAATATAGTCCTTCTGAACTAAAAACACACATCAAGAAGAAAAATTATCCCAGTGGGATGTTCAAAAATTGTCTTTAGAAGGTTTTAGGACCGGCTCATTCTGCTATTATATATCCTATCGGTTGTGGTGAAAATAGAATACAGAGCTGCTGTCTCAAACTTCTCCCAACTCTCCTGCAAATTCAGCAGGCAACACTCAGGTGTGAAACAAACTGAGGCAACCTGGACATGTGGTGGGCTGAGTCGACATCTGAGGAGCAGGCCTTTTAAATCGATTTCCTCTTAACATACAGGGTGGAGAGTATTTTCTTCCTTCAGGACCCGTTCCACTGCATCATATTTCTGAAACCCTTCTTCCAAGTTAGTCACTCTGAAAAAAGCTGTGTTTGTTTTTCCCATGTAGAGTCACTCTGGGTACAAGAACCTTTATTTGTTCCAATTACTATTCATTTTAAATTCAGAATATGTGTTGGGTCTAAAATACCCATTCCCCACTCCCACAAGCAGATGATGACCAGGCTGCTGCCAAGAGCAACAGAAAAAGGGAAACCAGAACTAAAACATGAACGCAAGGACCCAGGACTTCACAGCCCCCAACGGGTCCTTCTTCCCAAGTCTCATGTGTCCACTGAGCGGCTTGTCCGAGGAGAGGCCATCTCTTGGTAGGTGAAGATGAAATCTGCAGCCTGTCTAAGCCTAATTCATACATACACACCCTCAGAGGGGAGAAATACACAAACTCCCCCAAACACAGCCCTCACATTCCAAGCTCTTGGTCCAGGATTAGGATGTGATTCCACTGTGTTTTGGATAAGAGGAAGCACTACCCTTATCTTTCTCCTCCTGTCCTATCCTCACTGAAAAGGTCTGAATTACAAGCTCTACCCCTGGAATAAGAATTGGGTTTAGAAAACACTTCCCAAAGGTTCTCCAAAAGAGAACATTTGTGGCTGCAGGGCCCGATAATGTGAAGGGCAGGAATCGACATAAAAATGTACTTAAAATCCAACTTTAAAAGATTGCTTTAAGTTTCAATACGCCAATGAGCTCCCTGTCTCATACTGTCACTCCACAGAAACGAGGCCACCTAGGATCCAGGAAGGAGCAGCTCTGATTCCTAGAAACTGGCTTTAATGCTCCCACAGCAGGCCTCTTCCTCCCGTTTTCTCCCTTCCATTCTGAAATGCTTTTTCACATCTACCCTATCTTCACATCCAAGAGCTGTTTGGTTTGGTTTGTTTCTTTAGAACCATCAGTACAAGAAGCAACTTTTTCCTGTTATTTTTACTCATGTCTACCTATCAGAGAGGCTATTTCTTTTGACAGTTCAGTAGAGCACGCAGGCTGACTTGGCCAAGTGGACTTAGAAATGCGTGCACTGGGACTGCGTATTGCTACCAAAGTAGAATGTGGGAATACGCTATGCACCTCAGGTTGAGAAATGACCAAGAAATCAAGATCTAAAGGGTGACATATAATATATATATACCAATGCTATTATGCATAAAAACCTTGTTTAGTAATTAAAAAATTGCTTTGTTTAGATATGAATATTATAGTCTGCTTCTCATGGTTAGGAAATAATAGTCTTTCTGAAAAGTAGGTGCTTTTTCTGCTACAACTCCATATCCTGCGCCTCCTCTTCGGAAAAGTCAGACATAGATCTCTCCGACGAGCTGTGCCCTCTTCTTGCTCTCTCAGCGCCTCCTGCACTGCATATTTCGATGTGCTCTTTAATTTTCTGCTTGTGTTCTTCTGGTCGGTGGAGGCACGTGGCTGCCGCATCACCATTGAGAGGATCTATGGGGGTTAGGATAGGCCAACAGCTGGGGCAGGAAGGATTCAAATACATTGGTAAGATCAGAGAGAGCTGTCCAAGTTTGATTAATTACATCTAGACAAACAGTCCCTGACGCTTCATCAAGTTGGGATGGAAAATTTTATCCATGAATCCTATAGGAGATTTGGAAGGGTATTTATCAGGAAGATCACTCTAACTCTCCATAATCCGCCTTCACGTGGTGCTCCTTGTGGGCCATAGAACGTCACTATGAATTCATTGAGTGCTCCCAGGATCCTAACCTTATGCTTACTCTCAATGAGCTTGACCACGTCCGTGTCCATCGGCCCCCTGCCTGGACTGGAGATGACTTGGTGTCGTTGCCGCCGCCTCTCTCCCTTCCTCGGACCATCTGTCACCGCCTGGGACCCTGGCTCTGAGAAGCCCGTGGCTGCTCTGGCTAGTTGGTGGAGGTGACAACACCCCCGCCTTTCAGTTGGGTCCAGTCAGCCGCAGCTGCCGCCCCACCCCCACCCCCATCCCTACACGGGGAACACCAGGCACTGTCCCTCCGAGGGGGGGGTGGAGACCTCGCGGCGCCCAGCTCGGGCTGCCCCTCTCCGGTTGTGGTTCTGCCGAGGCCCACCCCAGCGCTCCTTTGCGCCACACGACCCTTCCTAAATTATTCCTTATGAATAATTTCTTTAAGTCTCTATGCAAGAAATCTCCTCTTTAGGGTCGTTTGCTTCTCCTCTGCTGTCATTTCTGGTTTCTCTGTCATTTCCTCCGCCTCCCCGGGTTTTCCTTTCTGCTCTGTATCTTGTACCTACTTACTCCTCATATCCTGTCTCACCCACATCGACTCACCACTCCTCTGCCGGAGCAAGTGCTCTGTCGCCTGCCGAAGCTCATCGGTTCCAAGTGCTGATAAACCTGCTATTGGTCCTTCAATGCTCACATTTTCTGAGCCAGGAATCTTCCGGCTCAGAAGGAGGGCGATTCAAGGCACATTCCTCCATTCTTGTCAAGGGCTGTGCTGACTAGCAAAATGCACTTTAACTCCTGAGGATGCGCGTGCAAAACATTCACCAGCCCCTTGGGAATGACTTATTTCTGCAGCTTCCCAAATCTGGCCTGGGAACTCTTGTGTTTAGCTGGATCTCTTTCCTCATAGGGTCAAGTGCTTTGTTGCCATATACAAGTCCCCCCAGCTGTCTTTGGAGATGTGTGAATCCATTCCCACTTCTTCCCCTATCTTTCTGTGGCTTAGCAGTTCACATACTCCAGAGGCGGAAATCCTTTCTGCACAGGCCTCCGCCTCCACCAACACCTTCTCCAAGGCTGCTGCGGGCTGTGTGTACAGTGTGGGCACCTTGGAGAGTGACTGCAGAGCTAGAATGTGACATGACCACCACCATCACACCCACAGACCTGTGTGCCTGTCCACTCTGTTTCTGCTGGTCTCCCTGCACTGCTGGGAACAGTGGTAGTCCCAGGACTGAGCTGTCTCCTCTTCTTCCCAGGATCCACCATGCAACTGTCTCTTTAAGACAGATACTCTCCTATCTTCCCATAAGCTCTCTCTCTTTCTCTCTTCCTTATGTGGCCTCAAGTTTTCTGATTTTTTTTTTTTTTTTTTTGCTACCCAAAAAGTCCAACACATACAACATCTGACACCCTTCTTTTCTGCAACCTCAACTATCCAGTACACAAAATTTCAGCATCTTACATGATTTTTACACCTCACCAGGCTGCACTGAATGAAGATGTGAAATATTTCCCAGGACTGCAGTGTGTGGTCATTGTTAACCCCAGGATCCAACATTATAGTGATGATTGATAATCTCAAAGTCTCCCTTAGGGGATATAAATTGGGGTTTCTAGAGGTGAAACTACCTAGAGAAGTTGGGGATAAAAGTAAACCCATTCATTTTGTGTTCGCAGCTAAACTAGAAGCAGGACGTCTATCATATGTGACACGGCTGATGGTGGGGGCTGCACCAATCCTCTCCTGCCATCAATATTCTGCATCACCCCGAGCAGATCATTCCTCCCACCTGGCCCGCTCTCACAGAGTAAATGCATTCAGTGGGACGAGAGCTAGTCATCACTCGCCTAGAATGGGCTGGATCCCATGGGGTGGGAAGGAGGGAAATAGATCACAGAGGACCCACTGCAATTCAAAGGCATGTGGAATCTGGTAGGCAGTACTGCTTGGTATAACCCACAGAGGGGCACTCCTTGCTGCCGAGACACCTGCCAAGGGTGGGGTTTCAATGTGCAAACCCAGAGGTAGTGCCTGCCTAAGCTGCAGAGCTCTGTGCAGATCATCAACATTTCCCAAAGTTGGGGGGTTATCTGACAAGAAAAATATGAAAAGAACACAGAATCCTCCACTGAAACCAGCTCTGAGGGTAATAGAGGCTCTGACCATTTATATGAGGTGACAGTCTGATGGGAGGCCAGTGGAGCATCATTAAAGCCCTGCTGGGTGATCAGGAAGAGAAGAACCAGAAATGCTAACTGGGCAGTGGCACAGTCAAAGGGACATGGAGCTGGGTGATGCACACGTACAATCTAAGAACTGTGGTCAGAGGAACCAGTATTTTGTAAGCATAGACAACCATGTTACAATTAACTCACATGGCTGTGCAGACTCAAATCCCAAGCCTTAGCCCCAGATCTGTCTGGTAGGTCCTTGCAATAGAAACCCCAACTTGCTCACTTTGGCAGAACTAGAAGGCAGGTGTCTCAATAGAAGAGGTCAGAATTAAGTAGGGTAAAGACAGAGTAAATCTAAACCCAAACATTAACCACACTAACCTTAGCGAGCAATTGGTATGTGTATCATCTTTAAAGGTTGGTAATATCTTGGAAACATTGACAAATCCAACAGATGAACCTGGTGACTCAAACGTAAAATGTATGTGCATAATTGTGTATTCAGGTTTAGAATCTGGATAGTGATTGAAAGGTAGAAAATGATTTGTGTAAGGTTTTACATAGGTTGAGCAGGCACTATATGTTTAATTTATCATAGTTTTTAAAAGTATCCAGAAAGAGCTTGTTTATTACAGTCTTCAGAAGATCTAAGAAGACAAATATGTGATATGTGCAAGCGTGGCTTAAAATATTTATGGAAGTGTAATTAATAAGCTGTAATATTAAATTAGTAAGTAGAATAGTACAGTTGACGATTTAGATTGTGCAGCTTCAAGAAACTAGGGTTTTGAATGTTTAATTTTAACAACTCTAAACTGTTAAACCCTAGTCAATTTTATGCTGCAATGAACTTACTGTGCTCTGGCACTACCCTGACTCGCACTGATGACTCCCAATAGGTGAAAGATTTCATAAATAACAGTTGAGGGGGGGTTATTTTTTTTTAATTAAAGCATGAGGAGTGAAGAATGCATTTTAGGGGTGGCGCCTGTGGCTCAAGGAGTAGGGCACCGGCCACATATACTGGAGGTGGTACGTTCAAACCCAGCCCCAGCCAAAAACTGCAAAAAGAAAAAAAAAAGAATACATTCTAGGCAAAGGGAGCCCAAAAGGAAAGGAAATGAATCCAGAAAACAGAAAGGGGAAAATAGAGCATTCCTTAGTGAAGATCAGTGGGTTCGACTGGCTGATGTTTAGCTCAATTGGGTCGAACTGGGATAATTTCCGATGGGGAGGAGAGAGAGCTTCAGGAAGAACGAGAAGATGGGGTTTGATTGAGGGCCCTGACCATCATTTGGGGATTTATTGCAGACTCAGGACACTTAAAGCTGGTGGCCTTTAGCAAAAGCCTCATCTGGTGAGAAGCAGGCAGCTTCTGCAGGCTGCCCAGGAAAGGAGACTTGTAAGGAAACACACCTGGCCTCTGTGTGTCAACAGACTGGAAAAGTAGACCGTGCTGGAGGCAGGAGTTGGGGCCCCTGGGGAGCAGAAGGAGATCATCAGAGATGGAAAAACAAAAGATCACACTAAGGGTGCCACCCAGGTACCAAGGAACCAGGAACTATGGTAGGCAAAACAGGAAGCGGGGAGGCAGGAAGCGATGGGAAAGAGATCGGTATTTGGCTGTGTACTCACAGGGCCAGGGAGATACTGGAGGGATGCTCTCCTCTAGGTAAGTGAATAAGAGGTGACGTGCAGAGAGAAGAAGCTGAGGGTAGAGAACCAGGTCTGAGGTTTAGATAGGAACAATTCATTCAAAGTGGCCAAAGTGGTGAGCAGTGGCTGGGGAGAATCCTTCAGGATTCTCAGAAGGAGGATTCTCTTCAGATGGCAGTATGGAGGGAAGAGATGGACTCTGTAGAAATCACCCCACTTTGTGAGCACCCATGAGAACGTATATCCCCATGTGGTATCTCCACCCACACAGCAACTCTGCAAAATGTGTGGTTTTGCCCCATTTTACAGATGAGGCAACTGAGACCTAACAAGCCACCATTTCTGCCCAAGCTGAGATACCTGAAAGGGGCTGCTCTTTGCAGAAGGGCAAAGACCCAGGTCTGTGGGCCTCTGCAGCTGGACCCTCCCAACCCATAAAGACGATGTTTGTGCACAGGACAAATGAGATTAGGAATGGGTTTTCATCCCTGGATTACTTTTAGTTTCATAAGAACTTGGTACATCTGTGTTTTAGGGAGGGAAAAAAAAAAAAAAACTATTTCAAGGTTCCAGTAAAGTTATGAAATCCAGGGAAGTATAAACAGGGCAAAGTTGGCTTAAGCCCTGATTCAGTTCTACAAAGGCCAGAGATGCCTCTGGAACCCAGAAAATCCCAGGAACTCAGAACCAGGGCTGAGATAAAACAGATGGTGAGTGCACAGGCTGAGGACCGTGAGAGACGTGACCCGAGAACTTCCAGCCCCGGCCTCGTCTCATTAGACAACAGGCCACAAAGAGGCTTCTGTGCAGTTAACTCCTTGCTTGCTTGCTCTTTAAAAAAAATTACAATAAATATCATGGTGATGAGGGGTGGGGGGAAGCAGCTTTTGCAAAGCACTGGAATTCTCTGGGATCTCCAGATTTCCCCAGGGCCTCAATTCACCCTCCATAAACTAGAGATAACACTAGTCACTCAAACTGCTGCATAGAAATTTGGACGTCTTAGAGGAAATTTGTTTTTTAAACACATGCATAAGCACATATGATGTGGTGGAAAAGGCATCTGCTGACCGAAATATGCTTCCTCTCCATGCTGTGGAGTAGTGGCCGCTAACTGCGCCACCCAGCCCCCTGCAGCCCGCCACGGCCGGGGCTCCAGTTCTCACTAGTGGGTGGTGAGGGGAAGTGATGCAGGTCTCAACCAGGTCAAGGCTTTGAGAAGCAGGTGGGGTTTCTCCACTCTTCTTCTGTCTGCTGGCCACAGGCAGAGGCCACCCAAGTCCCCAGGAGCAGGGGAACAGTGGGGAGCCCTGAGATTGAAGGAACCAGGGACTCTGAATCACAAGGTCCACCGACCAGGACTGTTCTGTGAGTGGGGAGCCCCTGGTATGCTGGGGTTTATTTGTACAGTTGCTGGTGTTACTCTATCTAATATAGCTGTGTGTCTGGAAATGTATTTACATGTGTGTGAGGTGTGTGCATTGAGAAACTCTGAGATCTGAATATAGGTTTTCATTAAGTTAACTACATTGGCATCACAGGAGGGGTCCTCATTGTTTGAAGGATTCTCCGCAGGAGTCTTTTAAAAAGATAACCCACCCCCCACCCCTGCAAAAATATTATTTTGCTTACCAAAAGCTGATTTTAATGCAGCTCACGAACACACTGCCTGCATCATGAATGTATACGAGATCTGTGTGGGACAGGGAGGGCCCTGGTTCACCCTGGAGTCTCCCAGGGCTCTCTCTTTGTCCCCTGCCTCCATGAGGATGTCCCCTGCCCCTCCTTGGGGCAGGTTTCCTCCATGTGAACTCACTATGCTTCCAGTGGCACAATCTGACCTGAAACACCATGGGACCCTTGCCAGGCTTTTTCTCATGGTGCTCTACAGTGTGGCATTTCCATGAGCCAGGAATAAAAGCATGGATGTGAACGGTAATGGGCTCACTTTTTGTTGGTAAACCGTGAAGTCAAGGCTTCCAGGTTGTTCCTTCTAGGATGTGACACTGAGGGCCCAGTGAAGACCATTTGGGCATAGGGCATCTGTGGGCGCAGGTGTCTGGGAGGCAGGCTGTGCACACAGACAGGTGCAGGTGGACTGGACTGGCAGGAGGAGAGAAGGAGAAAGAAGAGGGTCTGAGAATGACGCTTGCAGTGAATTCACACTGAGCCAAGAAGGAACAAATTTCAAGAAAACACAAGGGAATCAAGCTGGGAATAGCAAAATAAACCCCAAAAGGAAAATAGATCCTAAAAACAACGTGGACTTTAACTCCATTAGTCATTTATATAAAAAGTCTAAGTATCATGGTATGATTTTAAAATACTGTGTATTTTACAAAGATGATGTGAGGGAGGTGTTTGTTTTAGAAAACAAAAGTGGTTGCTAGTGTAGATAACCCCTGGAACTGAAGGCAGGGTTATAGCTCAGCTCCAAATATTCTGTGAAAATTTACAGTTAGGCTTGAGCACAGATTGGGCAGAGCCATCTTGTCCCCAGAGAGAATCCCTCTGACAGCCCGAGGACACAGCCCCTGTAGAGCCAGTTCCTGCAAGCAACCTGTGTTCCTCTGTCTACCAAAATCCATTTGCCTATAATTTTCCTTCTCTCCAGAGAGGGGCTTGGTAAACAAAGTGGTAAGGAATGCAACCAACTGAGGAACCCCAGACCGTATGTATAATGCAATGCCAAACCCGTACTAGAAAACCAAACAATTTATAAAATACTCAGCTCCTAATTAAACTCGTGGTTAATTACAAAATCCTCAAAGCAAGGATGTAAAGGCTCTCAGGAGTACACTGTAAAGGGAGAAGAGAGCACCATTCACATTTGTGATCTAGCCCACTTCAGTTTATTAAATGTCTCTGGTCATTCAGCTCCCTCTGGGGACCTCAGCAAAATGCAGGTGCTGACTCAGCAGGCCCGGGGAGGCCTGGGATTCTGCATTCCTAACAAGCTTCATGGGGACACCACTGCTCCTGGCCCCGGGACCATATTTTGAATAGTAAGGACTCACAGCAATTTATGGACTAAAGAAGCTATGGATATTAGAGATAACAGCTTCTCATGTGAGGCTTGGGGCATGGAGAGAAATTGCGGTATCAACAGAACTCTGCTCACACCCCTGAGACTGTCAAGGTTTAAACACACACGTCCAAGCTCACACACATGAACAAATCTATTTAAAACCTGTGCTACAGATTTTTGTCTATACCCTGCATCACGTGGGTAATATATTCAATCTGGAAGTCCAAATATTCATTCTGGAAGTTCCCTTTTGTGTCTCAGTCACAGGGGTAACTTTTAAAAGCAAATACCGAAAACACATTCTGATATCCAGGCACTTACACCTCCCTCTTTTAATAGCACTAACTTCAGCAGATGGGTGTGTGTTGGGGTTTTTAAGTGATATTAACATGCTTAAGTGCTCATAGCCTGAGATGCCAAAATAAGCATGATTATCTGGTTCTTCATAAATCTGACAGCTATAGGCTGCTGGCAATACCATGTGTACCAGGCACTGTGAAGGGAAAGAGATTTGAGGGTTCCAGGCCGGGGCCAGGTTCCAAAACTCTAATCACTCAACTCTTAACTTACCTCTTGAATTACATCAGGACGTAAACGGAAGGGTTGCCCTCATGGTTCACTACACTCCAACTGCAGCATATGATCCTTAAGCTGAATAGACTCTTACTGGAAATGTGTGTAAGTCAGGGAATTATACAAGGCACTTTCTCTGCATATCTGTCTTATTTAAAATTAAATTACATTCTAATTTTTCTATCAGTTAATCCCTGATCTGGATTTTTTTTAAAAAAGTGTCCAAACAGGAACCCTTGCCCAGAAAAAAAAAAAAAAAAAAACCAGAAAAGAGTGGCTTGTGCAGTGCTGGGCCATAGTGGGGGGGGTGGCAGAGGCTCATGGCCTGTATCTGGGACCAGTGCAGCAAGCCCATGTGCTCCCCTTGCTGTGGAGCCCGATTTGGGGCAAGGCACCTGCCTTTGCTCAGCCTGTTTCCTCAGTGTCTTGGGCTGCCAACCAGAGGGAACAATGTGTCGTGGTACAGGGCCCACTCACCGCAATCCCTCCCTCTCTGATGGCCGATGGTGATAATGCTCCCACTACTAGATTCCTTCCCTCAAAGCGTGTTTTCCCTGTTTGCAAAGTGGGGGGGGGGGGGGGGGGGGGGGGGGGGGGGGGGGGGGGGGGGGGGGGGGGGGGGGGGGGGGGGGGGGGGGGGGGGGGGGG
>CAUYQV010134884.1:0-22252 GCA_963574575.1 Galagoides demidoff | reverse complement strand
TGTGCTCATGTACAAAATTCCCTATATAAGCCAACTGCAAATAAAGAAGCTCGCCATTTTGCCTGTGTGAGCAGATGGTCACCTTTATTTAAAACACAATTTCAATAAGTGTGCTTATTCTTCATGACATCGCTTTTCCATGAGACCCTTACAGCAACAGATGGGTAGGGTATCCATCCTCTTTCAGGAAGGTCATCATCCCCATCTAAGAGGAATTGAGGTCACACTGGATGTACATACATACAGAAAGTTCTTGCTTTCATTACATGTCAACTTTCCTCCTATAAGACAATGAGGAAATCAACCAGGGAAGAAGAGATGGGCCAATATCTCAAGTACACTGTTCTGGGAGCTCCAGGAGGAGAAAGAGGGGACATCTTTCCAGAACTTGGAGATAGTAACTGGTGCCAACATAACCTTTGCTCAGGTGAAGATAGCACACAGCTTATCCACCCCTGCCTGGTGGTTTCTTTCTTCCTTTCTTTTTTCTTTCCATCATTTAATATTAATTGTGCACATTGATTCAGGCACTGTAAAAGAAGAGGGGGGTGAAAAGTGAGGCGTTCCAGTTTTGTTTCTTTTAGTAAAGTGAGGGGAACAGGAATAGACACCAGACGTGCAACCTCAGTACAGCACCACATCACGGGAAAGCAGAGCAATTATCCCAGCATGACTTTAGGAAAGGCCTCCCAGATGAGGACACTTGAAAGCTAAGGAGGCCAAGTCATCTTTGTCCAGGCAGAGAAAAGGAGAAAGGGCGTTCCAGAAAAGCATGTGCCAAGAGCAGTCCATGCACCTCACATATTTGGGGTCATGGCTGCAGAGACCACAGTGGACTGGGGACTGTGGGACCAAGAAGGGCAGGGCCACAGTGATAAGAAGTGAGATGATAAAGTCAGTTTATATTGCAAATCCTTGGATTCCATTCAAAGGACTTTAGTCTATCTTGCAGGAATGGGGCAACCAGAGAATGTCTTAAGAGATGGCATTTACTTCATCTGTAGTTTTATTATAAAGAGATAACTGGTGGCAGAGTAAATGGGCTGGAAAAGGGGAGTGGCTGCCCTGGGAAGTGACTAAAGTCATGACATAAAGACAAGACCTTGCATAGATTTCTGTGGTTAAACACATTTCCCCCCCCCCCAACAGAGGCTTAAGGAAGAAACTGCGAGGCAGAAGTGACCAGAGATAGGATGAGCTCATGGCGGACAGCGATGAAGCTGGAAGGCCCCGTAGCTGTCATTGCAGAGAATGAAACACAGCCAAGAATTTCCCCAATATTAGAATAATGTCATTATTGTTCCCTTACCTATGACAGCTAATGGGCCAGTGTGATCTATGATCTTTCTGGGTCTTTTATTAAGTTTTCATCACTGTGCTGCCTTTGCAATCCACTGCCTCAGGGAACATTTGAGATTTGAATTTGAAAATGAGATTCACAAAATTAGATATTCTTCTCATATATATCTTTTTTTTTCTTTTTACCTTTCCTGACTTCAAGATGACTTCAAACAAAACATTATAAAGGATAGGGTCTTTGAGTTATTTAAACTTCAGCTATGAGAGAACTAATTTTTGGTCCCCAAATAAACATATCAGAGATGACTCCCTGTTTGGTTCCTTATTATTTGAAAATACTTGTTCTTTCATTGTACCCCCGAGGAAGGACAAGGAGTCAGCTTGGGTGGGCCTTAGGCCCAGGCTCTCAGAATGTTAAGGGAGCGTCAGAAAACTTTGAGGGGGGTGTTCCAAGCACAAAATAATCCACAGAAGAATGGTGAAGGAGACAGAGCTAGAGAAAATACAGTTAGGTGAGGAGCACCGAGGAGTCAGATTGGGAGGCAGTTCAGTGAGAGCTCTGGCAACATGAGGCTAGCAAGTGATTTTTAGTTAATCAACTATTAACGATGAGAGGACAAAGAAGAGAGTCAGAAAAAATGAGTGACAAAAATCTTCCTGTAAAGGGAAGCCCTAGTTCCTTGTTCTCTCTTCTTATCCAGGATCTCTTGGGCTACTGCTTCGTATTATTGCATAGCTGGAGGAAGAGTGAGAAGCGTAATTAATGACCTGAATATTTCCATGTAGACAGACGTTTGATACCCTACAGACAAGACATCCGGCTCACTAAGTGAGCCTTCTCCTCTTTGATGTTGGGTCACTCTGCAGCCTCATACTACTTGATCGCCTTCTCTGCAACTTGCTTTGCTGCCTGGTGCTTGAGCTCAGCCAGCAACTTTAAGATACAACATTTATCTTGTCAGCTACCCTTGACCCTAGCCAAAACTATCTGTGGGCCTCTGACTGCTTTGTATTGTTTTAGCCTGTGCTCTAGCCCCTCCCTCTAGCCTCTTAGCTCATCCTTAAGCTCTTTCTGACTTTAAGTGCCGGCTCTCACCCTTGACTGCGATTAGGATTTTCCTTTAGGTCACACTGGGTACTCAATCCACGTGGTGCTGCTCAATGAGCGGCGTTTTCAGTGGTCTCCCAGACGACACTCCAGCACATCTCACCATTCCCTGGATGATTTCCCAAAACCAGGATGGAAAAATTTCCAGGACTGAGGACATAGACACCCCTCCACTGCTGACTCTTCCAAACTGTGAACATGTAGGTCATGCCACAACCCACTTAGCAAATGGCTGAGTGTCACTGTACCCTCAAATGGATCACACTGACCTAAGATGTTCCAAAGGATGCAAAAATCACAAGAGAAAGAAGAAAAGGTCTGGAGACTTGTAGAAATGAAACAAATACCATAGAAATAGGAGTTTCCCCACCTCTAGAAGTTCTGTAGCTGAAATCTCCTTCCTTTAACTTCCCACTCAATGGCCTGTCCTCAGCTGCCAAGCCAGCATGAACGCATCTGTGCAAATATGATATGGGCTCAGTCCCTGAGTAGAGCTTGCTAGAACTGAAGTGGTGAGCAGTTTCTCAAAGCCTGAGAGTATCCATGGTTAACCATCTCTCCCCACAACAGGTTAAATGGTAGAATACCACTGGCAGAGAACAGACTCTAGGAATGTACAAGAAGCAAGCTTTTGTTTTGTACTATTCAGATATAAATTTCCTTTTCCCAGACCCCCATGAATCTGGTGCAATGATGCAGAGATTCATGAGACTAAAATTGCCCTGGCAAACAAGGTGATGTTATTTCTAGGATTTCAAGCATTAAAAAGCCTCCTAAGTAGCTGGGACTACAGGTGCCCACCACAATGCCCGGCTATTTTTTTGTTGCAGTTGTCATTGTTGTTTTGCTGGCCTGGGCCGGGTTTGAACTCACCAGCTTTGGTATATGTAGCTGGCACCATAACCACTGTGCTACAGGTGCTGAGCCAATACATCCCTTTTCAACAATATAATCCATTAGTAAATCAGCAAGTACTTATTGAATTCCTACCATATGTTTAACAGAGGGTTGGATGCCATGAGAAAATCAGAATTTTGAAGAATACTTAATTACCTTCGTCTTTCAGAAACTTCTAATTTTGTAGACCTGGAGGCAAAGTGAATCCAAAGGAAAAAGTAGTGTACAGAATACATACATAAGTATGCAGACACGCATCTATCCTATGTAGACATCTGACTTCATTACCATTCTGCCTTAGTCAAGACTTTGGAATAGGTGGTAGAGAGAAAATTCCTGAAAAAAAACTATCTGATCCAAGTGCATTTTGGGACAGAGTATTTAGCAAATTGACTTTTGGTTTGAGATATATTCATTTAAAAAATCTAAATAAATGTTAACTATTACGGATTTTTTAAATGAGAAATAGGAACTTGGCTTGCTCTCTCTCTCTCTCTCTCTCTCTCTCTCGATGTGTCTATTCACTTTAGCTATTTCATTGAATCCTGCTAAAAAGCAGTCAGCTATTTGCCATCTGTACTGAACAGCTGCAATTTCCTTCCTATTCCAGCACAGCATTTTATTATAGAGAAATTGGCATATTGTGTTTGCCACTTGCTTTTTGCATATCCCTGCTCGTGGCCAGACTAATCAGGAAAGGAGAAGCATCTTCGTGTCCCAGCTCCTGGCTAGGTCAGGTGAATGCAAGTGACATCATGTGTATCCTCTTTACCAAGTTAGCATTCACTTTCCTTGCCCCTTGAAGCTTATTATGTGAGTGAGACATCTGCACCCAGTGTAATGTATGAATAGGATCAAAATGTATAAGCATCATGGGACTTCCTGTTAAATGTATCAGATTAAATGAAAATTTGTCTCTGGTCCTTCTGAAATTTTATTAAAATTAAAGTAAGACAAGAAAATAAAAGGAAGATACAACTGAACAAGGAGGAAGAGAGTAAAAATATGATCTCACCCAGTAAGAAGCATCAACAAAATTTTGGAATCTAGAAACGGATAAGTGGTAACTAATTTATCTGAGCCCAGAAAGAATGTTGAGGAGGAAGGCACAAGAAATAAATCAATCTGTGTTGCAGAACACTGAAAAAGTTCAGGAATTAGAGGGGTGGGTACTCTGAGGCTAGGACAAGGACTTTAAACAGACTTTTTAGTTAAAAACCTAAGTAAGGCAGCTGGCACCTGTGACTCAAGGAGGAGGGTGCTGGACCCATATGCCAGAGGTGGTTCTAACCCAGCTCTGGCCAAAAACTGGGGGAAAAAAAAAAAAACTGTGTAAGGAAAAGTGAGACTTCCGATCTTTTTCCTATCTATTCCTCACCCCCAGTCAACTAACCCGCCTTCACCTAGGCAGGAGGGTGGAGGCTTTTCTCTAGGGAAATTTAACCTAGAAAGCTCTACTTGAGTACCTAGGTACAAAACAGAATAGGAGAAAAAATGCCAGCCTGGTAACAGGGGCAATTAAGTGCATGGTCAATCATGGTGAGACACCTGACTCCCAGAATACTGCCTGCCAATCTTCTACTCTTTCAGAAGGAGACTGGAAGGTTGCTCCTTGTGCAAAGAGACACAAAAGCTCAGAACGATTACAGATACTGACATAAGCGGTTCTCTCATAAAATGACTGTATCACCATCTTATTACTCTGTAGTAAAACCTGCTGATGAGCAACTAATCCCCTATTTCCATCCCCGGAAACATTCTTAGAGATTCTAAATCCACTTTTACTCTCTGTCCGTTTTTTCAGATTTTTTTATTAAGCATAGAGTGTTATATTTATTGGAAAGAATCTGGAAAATATATAAAAATATAAAGAAAATAAAAATCCACTATTTATTGATCCATTCTTGGGTCGATGGGGACTTGGGCTTCTTCCATGACCTAGCAATTGTGAATTGGGCTGCAATAAACATTCTGATACAAATATCTTTGTTGTAATGTGATTTTTAGTCTTTGGGATATATACCTAATAAAGGAATTGTAGGATCAAATGGATCAATAAATTGTGGTATATGTACACCATGGACTACTATGTAGCCCTAAAGAAAGATGAAGACTTTACCTCCTTCATGTTTACATGGATGGAGCTGGAAAATATTCTTCTTGCAAAGTATCTCAAGAATGGAAGAAAAAGTATCCAATGTATACAGCCCTATTATGAAACTAATTTATAGCTTTCGTATGAAAGCTATAGCCTAATTATAGCTTAAGAATATGGGGAGAGGGAGAGGAGGAGAGGGAGGTGGATGGGTGGAGGGAGGGTGATTGGTGGGATCACCTCTATGGTTTATCTTAAAAGGGTACAAGTGAAACTTTCTAAAAGTAGAATATAAATGTCTTAATACAATAACTAAGAAAATGACATGAAGGTTATATTAATCAGTTTGATGAAAATATTTCAAATTGTATATGAAAACACCACACCGTACCCCAAGATTGCATTAATGTATACAGCTATGATTTAATTTAAAAAAAAAAGAAAGAAAAAAAGAAAAAAAAAATAAATGTACACTGGTATAAAAAAAAAGAAAAGAAAAATCACCTAAGTTTCCATTTTGTATAAACAATCAAGGTATATATACCATCTAGGCTTTTTCCTACATATATATAGATAAATGTATATACATATACATAGATAAATTTTATAGATAATTCCATAAATATTTTCAATGCCTCTCTATTTTTATACGATCTTCTATTACACTTTTAAAAATATTTTTAGTTTATTATGAGGGTACAATTAGGTTACATAGTTTGTATTTATTTATTTGTTTATTTATTCACTTATTTATTTATTTTGAGACAGAGTGTCACTTTGTCACCTTGGGTAGAGTTTTGTGGCGTCACAGCTCACAACCTCAAACTCTTGGGCTTATGTGATTCTCTTACCTCAGCTTCCCAAGTAGCTGGGACTACAGGCACCCGCCACAACGCCCAGCTAGTTTTAGAGAAGAGGTCTTGCTCTGGCTCAGGCTGGTCTCAAACCCATGAGCTTAGGCAATCCAGCTGCTTCGTCCTCCCAGAGTGCTGGGATTATAGGCAAGAGCCACCATGCTGGGCCTGTATTTTTCTTTAAATTTCAGGTTAATGTGAGGGTACAAACAAGAAAATCACAATATTTGAATTTATTAGGTAAAGTCCCACTTGTAATTATGTCCTACCCCCAAAAGGTGCCATACACTCCTACATTGTGCCCATTCAGTGGGAGCACCCCAACCCCTCCTTTCCCTCTTCCCGCTCTTTGATATTGCCTCCCCACAACGTGAATTGAAATTAGTTTTCTCTTATGTGAGCAAGAATTAGATCATCTCCTGGCTTCATATTAGTATTAAGTACATTGGATATTTGATTTTCCATTCTTGCCATACTTTATTGAGAAGAATATGTTTCAACTCTATCCAGGTTAATACAAAAAATGTAAAGTCTCCATCTTTTGTGGCTGAATAGTATTCCATGGTATACATATACCACAGTTTGTTAATCTATTCCTGAGTTGATGGGCATTTAGGTTGTTTCTACATCTTGGCAATTGTAAATTGAGCTGCAATAAACTATCTAGTGCATATGTCTTTGTGATAAAATGATTTTTTTCTTCTGGGTAGATGCCTACTAGTGGGATTGGGGAATCAAATGGAATATCTAATATGAGTTCCTTAAGGATTCTCTGTACTTCTTTCCAGAGGCCATATTAGTTTGCAGTCCCACCAACAGTGTAAAAGTGTTCTACTCTTTCCACATCTATGACAGCATCTGCACCTTTGGGATTTTGTGATGTGAGCTAATCTTACTAGGGTTAGGTGACATCACAAGGTGGTTTTGATTTGCATTTCTCTGACAATTAGGGATGATGAGAATTTTTTCATATGTTTGTTAGCCATTCATCTGTCTTCCTCAGAGAAAGTTCTGCCCATACCTCTCACCCAGAGATAAAATGGGATTGTTAGCTCTTTTTAGATTCTAGTTATCAAACCTTTGTCAGATTCGTAATACATAAATGTATTTTTCAGCCCTGAAGTTTATCTATTTGCTTTGATTGTAGTGTCCTTAGCTGTGCAAGCTTTTCAGTTCAATTCCCATTTGTTAATTTTTGTTGTTGTTGCAATTACCGTGGAAGTCTTCTTCATAAAATCTTCCCCCAGTCCTACATCTTCAAGAGTTTCTCCACACTTTCTTCTAGGATTTTTATCATTTCCTGCCTTAGATTTAAATCATTTATCCATCTTGAATCAATTTTTCTAAGTGGTAAAAGTTCAGGTCCATTTTCAGTCTTTTACACATGGTTATCCAGTTCTCCCAGCACCATTCATTGAATAGGAATTCTTTTCCCCAGTGCATGCATGCTTTTGTTGGATTTACCAAGATCAGATGGCTATAAGAGATTGGTTTCATCTTTTCATTTTCTATTCGGTTCCAATTGTCTATGTCTCTATTTCATAGTTTGTATTTGTAAGGATAAAGTCTGAGTTATAATTGAGTCCTTCACTCAGGAAGTGTGCCATAATACCCATGCATTGTACCCATTGGGTGGAAATTCCTTAACCTCTCCCACTTAAATTTAATTGAGTTTTTTCTCATGTGAGCCCATAGTTGTTAATCTACTAGTTTCAATTTAGTACTGAGTACCCATGATGCTTGTTTTTCTATCCTGGTTATCCCACTTCTTTGACTTAATGTATCGTGTTAACAATTAACATATTTGGGTGGTGCCTGTGGCTCAGTGAGTAGGGTGCCAACCCCATATACTGAGGGTGGTGGGTTCGAACCCAGCCCCAGCCAAACTGTAACAAAAAAATAGCTGGGTGTTGTGGCGGGTGCCTGTAGTCCCAGCTACTTGGGAGACTGAGGCAAGAGAATCACCTGAACCCAGGAGTTGGAGATTGCTGTGAGCTGTGATATCATAGCACTCTACTGAGGGTGACAAAGTAAAAAAAAAATACTAATAATATTTTAAAATATTATTTTTTAAATATTATTAAAAATGTTATTTTTTAAAATATATTTTAAAAAATAATAATAATTAACATATTTACTTGTCAATAAATAAATTGTGATAACAGTATTCCTTATAGCTGAATTGTATTCTTCAGATTTGGTAACTATAATTTATCCTGTTAATTCTGTTAATGTTTGACATTTGAACTGTGTCCAATTTTCAGTATCATAAACAACACTAACATAAACATAGATCCTTGCAGATTTGATTATTTCCTTAAGATTATTAGAAGTACAATTGCTGACTCAAGAGTATACTCTTTTTCTAAGCTTTAATGCATATAGCTGAATTGTTCTTAAACTCTTCAATGATTTATAGTTCTACCAGCAATGTATAGGAGTATCATACATTCTTGCCAACATTTGGAATTGCCACACTAAAAAAACCCAAGGAGATAAAAACCCTTCATAATTTGATGCTATTAAATATAGCTCTCATTGCTGTTTAAATTTGTATTTGATTATTATTTTAGCATTTTATATATTGAAAATTGCTCACCCACGGCATCTATCCATTTTTATTGAAATAATAATTATCTCTTCTTATTGGTATGCTCTTTACATATATAAGTATGGGCCATTATTCTGTCATATATGACACATTTTTTTCTGATTTGAAGTTTTCCTTTTAACTGTTTCTAATCTTATTTTTAATATTCTCTTCTTAAATATGAACAGAGAATCAGAGATCAACAAACGTGTTGAGAAATAATGCAAAATTAAAAGAGATATCAAAACAAAAAAATAGAAAAAAAGGGGCAGCACCTGTGGCTCAAAGGAGTAGGGCACCGGCCCAATATGCGGGAGGTGGTGGGTTCAAACCCAGCCCTAGCCAAAAACTGCAAATAAAGAAATAGAAAAAAGGAAGAAAGAAAGAAACTGAGAAGTACAATGGACTGAATGCATGTGCCCCCTCCCCCAGTTCATGTATGGAAATCCTACCCCACTCCCCACCCGCCCCATGCTGGGATTAGGAGGTAAGTCTCTGTGAAGTGATTAGGTCATGGGAGTAGAGCCTTCCAAAACAAGATTAGTGACCTTATAAAAGAAACTTCAGGGAGCTCTCATACTCTCTTTCTGCTAGGTGAGGTTATAAAATAACAGTCTGCAACCCAGAACAGGGTCCTTGCCAGAACTTGGCCTTGCTAGAAGCCTGGCACAGGACTTTCAGCATCCAGAACTGTAAGTAATAAGTTTCTGTGGTTTATAAGCCACCGAATTGGTGGTACTTTGCTATAGTAGTCTGAACTAAGACAGAAAAAAGCTAAAACAAAAGAGGGAAAGGAATAAAATCTCAAGAAATTATGAGTTTCAGAGACACTGTGCACTCATGAAAAAAAGATGCTATTTAAACAAAAAATAGAGAGTATTATAGAGAAAAGATAAGAGCATAGAAAACTCTACCCTGTATATTCAACAGAGCCCTTGAAAGATTATACCATTAAGGACATATCAGAAAGGAGACGAGGAAGGACTATCTAGGAGAGAAAAAGTAGAAATGTAACTAATAGGAGTCTGTTAGAATACAGAAGGCAGAAGGAATAAATTATCAAAGAAAAAGTATCAGAGAAAACCCCATAAAAACCCAAACTCTAGATTTTATGAGATTAAAAGGGATTTTCAAGAACCAAACAGAAAGCACACGTGCCTTTTAATTAACACATTATCATCTTAACACTATAGTCTGGAAATAGTGGTTCATTTGCAGGGGAGAAAATGAAACCCCTTGGTGGGACCTCACCTAAGGTGCACACTGTGAGGGTGTTCAGCACGCCCCGGGTGAAGGGCTCAACCGGAACGCGAACGTTACCTAGAAACAAAAACAAAATAACCTAAACGTTTGTACCCTTATACTAATCTGACATTAAAAAAATTAAAAAACCACCTGGTCTTTCTTAACTAGAGTATGAAATACTGTTTGGAAATGGTGGGTTTATTTAATGCAGGCTCAGAAGAAAGGATGTTATTCTTCCTCTCTGACCTCATCTATAGGAAACATTTCCTATTCCCTCTCTCAAACTCCTCACATTTGAGCCCCATTTTCTATTAATCTAGTTGTATCTGAAGAATTTTGCTTCATACTAGTCATGAAAAAAAAAAGATGCTCCACAAGTTTAAAGCCAAGATAATATATGTGATTGAAAAAAATGTTTGAGTCTCTTTCCTTTTTGTTTTGGTATCACAAATTCCTACTAATATAGAAAGTGACTATATTTTAATGTCACAAGCAAATGATGTTCATTTTCTTTTTTGCCCAGTGATATAGAGAAGTGTAAGAAAAAAGAAAAAAAACCCAGAAACGAGTGATTTGTCAAGGGGATTGATTAGGTTTGTGTGCATTTTTCCAGATAAATGGAGTGCCGGTGCTCTCAGTAGTATCTAGAAATGGTTATAAACAGAATTTTTACAGTGTAATTCTTAATATTAAGAAAACACTAGTGGAATACAAAAACAGCAAACACCAGTTGGAATTGTGAGCACCCCTTTATAGTCTGCTGCTAATAAAAATTTTTTTAAAAGTCTATGGAATGGCAGATTGATAATGTGTTTTAGTGAGGTCTTATTAACCATGCTATTTTCCATAGGAAAAAAGTCATAACAACTGAAGCTTATTAACTCATTTAATCATTATGTATCTCTTAAGGATAGACAAACTCAAATTTGATTCGATTTTGTCAAGAAGTAGAAAATCAATCACCTGGCTTGGTGCCTGTGGCTCAAGCAGCTAAGGTGCCAGCCACATACACCTGAGCTGGCGGTTCGAATCCAGCCCGGGCCCACCAAACAACATCAAAAAATAGCCAGGCATTGTGGCAGGCACCTGTAGTCCCAGCTACTTGGGAGGCAGAGGCAGGAGAATCACTTGAGCCCAGGAGATGGAGGTTGCTGTAAGCTGCACAGCACTCTACCCAGGGCGACAGCTTGAGGCTCTGTCTCAAAAAAAAAAAAAAAGAAATTAATCACCTAATGACACTTTACGTGTCTAACAAGCAAAAAAAGTAGCTAATATTACAGGCCTATTTTCTTGAATCTAATCTATTATATAGAATCTTCATTGTATGTTTTGAGTATATCAATAGATCATTAAAAACTGCTGGTATGCGCAGTTGGCTTTTTATCACTGAAGATGAATAAAGTCAACCAAAATGGCTTTTTTTTTTCTTCTGGAATTTTTTAGCCAGACCATAATTGGACTTGTCACCTGACTCTCCAGATGGAAATAATCTAGATCTGCATCATCAGATAATGTTAAGGAATAGCTCAGACTGATAGAGATGGTTCCCAAGACAACCAGCCCTTGCCAATCACCATTTTGCTCAGGGGACATTTGAGGGCTGGTTATCTTAGAGAAGATGTTATCTCAACTATTCTTTTTAGTTTTATTTTGTTTTTTCCCATGAAGCCAAGCCCTATATTGCTTTGAAAGAAGAGGAGAAAACACAGAAAAGTGTCAGTAAAAAGTAAGGTTAAAGGATGAGGGAAAAAAAAAAAAAAACACACAAGCAGCTTGTGGCTGTTAGTACAAATTACCCAAATGAGTCATCGTTTCTGAATCACTCCACCCTCCTGGGAAGAGGCTATGTAAGTACCTGGCCTCAGAATCCAAAGAGTATTTGCAGCCAGGCAGCTACTAAATGAGGCTATGTTGGAACCTATGTCACCTAATCTCCTAATTACAGGTGTCTGTGGTTAAAACTTGGAACTCACCAATTTGGAAGATGTTGTGAGTCTATGTTCACTAATTGCTGAGTCAGTTTCGATACCAGGCAGCCTTATTGCCTGAACACAGCATATTTTGAATTCACTTTCCTCCCTGCCAACACCATTTCCCCTATTCTTTCCTTCTGATACCTCCTGATGACTTCCATCTTCAACCTCTGCTCCCTATCTGTCCTGATGAAATAAGCCTAGATCTCTGGACATTGTTAACATTCCTTTAAAGGAACAAATTCTCTAAAACAACTAGGAAAAAAGAAATATGTCTATTTTACTTCAGATAGCTGGATTGGGTACAAGGAGAACAGAGCTCTAATTATTGCAGACTTAGAATAATTGAGCTCTGTGCCAGATGCTTTGCTTTTGTAATATATTTAACCAAAGCAACAATACTATATAGCAGGAATACTAACTTGGGAAACTGAAACTGAGGTAGGCCAAGTTATGGCCCAAAGTCACAAAACCAGTCACTAACCAAGAAGGAATTGGTGAAGCCAGGCCTAGCTGACTGGAAAGTTGGCCCACACTCAGTCCCAGGCTCTGATTATTAAATATGTGTCTGATGGGAGCTATGAGGACAAATTGCATGGCTGTTATTAGGTAGTATGTGCAGTAAATGAGGTAATGCATTTGTATGGGCTATGTAACTAGAAAATACTCTACAAATTTTATTGCTGTTGTTACAGTTATATTTATTACCTCTCTGCTGGGGGTGATTCTGTACACATCATAGACTAAATAAATATTCAGAGTCCCTAGTCCCCAGTGTAGCATCATTATGGTTGTGATGAGCTATCTTCCCAACAGAGCAGAGATGCAACCCCCAGTGTGTGGTGCCAATTCTTGAGGATAATTCTGAGCTTCGTGTAAACCACAATATTTCTCTTTCTTTGCCTTCTGCATCTTTAATTTTCTCTTCTGTCACTTAGCTGTCAGAGGGCCAGTGACTTTGAGTCATAATCCAAAGTGAAAGTCAGTTTGAGGGCCAAATGCCAACAAAGAATATGGTAGTTTATGATAAAATACTACTTTGAAAGTTTAATATTTATCATATATAATCAACTCTTAACTATAATTATGAAAAATGAAACCATCTTAAAGTTGAATAAATCATTGTGGTGCTACATATATGAAATCCATATATACAAATATGGAAAGTTATTCAGGGTCATCAGTAGGTGAAAAAAATGAAAAATTAGAAGTGCAATATGAGTCTTTTCACGTATTTTACAAATGTATATCTACATATAGGTAAAAGAAAAACCTGTGGCTACTGTAGGAAGGGAGAAGGTACCCAGGGAGAGGGAAGGAAGAATTTCACAAGCTGCTCACTGTATTTATTTGAATAATGTATAAGATGAATAAATGTGTGTATTACTTGCATAATAAAAAAGTCAGTAGTGAATTTTAAAATTATAAACTTATTAGTTATCAAAAGAGCTTATTATTGTTTCATTGTTCAAGTCAAAAAATTTTCAAACTGAAGAGAATAAATTAACAAAAATAATATTTAAAAAAAATTATAACTGAAAATTTCTAATATTTCTATAATATAAGGTCCCATCAATGACTACCTGAATGAATAAATAGATAAATACAATAAATAAAGCTCTTCAAGGTAGATCATCATGAAATTTCAGAACACCACCTATTTTCATGAACTGGTGGGAGGAACGAGAATGGGCCATAGTGGGAATGTTGGGGAATGAGGAAATAAAACACACAAGAAACAAAGATGGGGTTGGGAGGATGGGAGCAGCTAAGACTGCAGGCAGTACTGAACTGTGGAAACAGCTTTATTTATATAGTATGTAAACAAGGTTGCTAAATGATGTAAATGGAATAAAGATTAACTTTAACTTTAAGATGGAAAAACTTCATGCTTGCCAGCAAGATAAAAAGAAGAAAACATGCAGGGGGCTACTTGACTTCTGGCAGAGGAGAAAATAATGTTTGTTGTTAAAGGAGAAGCAGCTGGAGGTCATTCCCTGAATGCCTCCCCAGGATGTGGGGGCTCTGCTGCCTTATAGCTTGCCCTCCACATCTCCTTTTTTATTTCTTCATTTCAATTTGTGAATACATGCTTCTAATTCGGCAGGACTATAAAATGTTCAGATGAAACTCACGCATAACAAACCTGACATCGAGGTATGGTGGCTCACACCTGTAATCCTACCATGCTGGGAGGCCAAGGCAGGTGGATAGCTTGAGCTCATGAGTTCAAGACCAGCTTAAGGAAAGTGAGAATCCATCTCTACTAAAAATAGAAAAACTGAGGCAAAAGGATCACTTAAGCCTAAGAGTTGGAGGTTGCTGTGAGCTATAATGTTACAGCACTCTACCCAGGGCAACAGCTTGAGACACTGTCTCAAAAAAAAACCAAAATGACAAGAATCAATGGCCATCATTGCTAGAAAAACTTCAAACTTCTCAGGGGTGACTGTCCTGTCATAATGTTTGTACAAGATCAGTTCCTTTATGGGCCAGCTACTTCAGTTGTCCTATGTTGGGGGCTCCAACTTCTGCAGTGTCTTGGCTTAAGGGTAGACCACCTGAGGTGTCAATCTTAGTTATTTCATTGGTGGTACAAGAAGTTCTTCTGAGCCCATGTCTGACCAGCTGTTCCAGGAGCCGGCAAGAGCTGTCAGCTGTTCTGGGAAAAACATAAACATGGCCTCCTCCCCTAAAGACAAGCTTTAGCAACAGATTTCCAAACATTAGGACGGAAAGCATCATTAGACAAAGTATCCACTAATGCAAGAGTAAAGGGGGAAATTGGACCATGTTGTATGGTTGAAACCTACTTCAACCCCTTAAGAGTTTTTTTAAAAAGTGAGTGATGCTCTCATACTCTATTGTCCTGTTCATCAGTAGTTTCTATGACTGGGAAACAAGAAAATCCATCAAGAAATTCATCCTGGTCCCTTGCTTGTTCTTAAGATCTTCGTAAAGGAGATTTAGAAATGGGATGTTATGGAGATTTAAAGGAAGATTTGGATATGTAATCCTTCTTTACAAAGGAAGATGGGGGTGGAGGCTTGGAAAAGTTAGAACTGAGTTGAAAGAATTAGTCTTAGGAGGATCTTAAATATGGAATTGCCATAGCAGTAGTACCTAATAAATCAGAATTCTCATCTAAGGGGGAAGAGGAGCATTCCTGTTCATATTTACACTCTTCATTCCACTACTCCTCCTGAAATTCAGAAGGCAGAGAGTTACTTACAGGGGCTGAAAGATAAATACCTGAATTTATAGATAAAGGGGGCCATCCTTGTTTATGACTGGGATCTAAGCAGTCTCGGACCAAGCCCCAAAGAGAAAAGGCATTAATGGGAACTCAAGAAGGGCCATGAGTTGTATAATAAGAGTATGATTTCTCTCCTATTTATCCCTAGTTGCAGCATTGATCATGCCTTCCTCAGGAAACGAAGGACTAACATCCTGAACAAAATGTAAAAACCATTCTAATTGAATAGCATTGACCTTAGAACCTCTAGTTTTAAGCATAGATTTAAGCATCTGAATAAAGAGTTCTTGCTCCTTTGAGCCTGACTGTCCTATATTTATTATTCCTAATGATGATTACCCCCGAAAAAATTACTCACCAACTGTGAAGTTTCACCTTTTTCTTCTCACATGGGATTCCCTCACCTGCTTAGGTTCACTTTCCAATATCCTGATCCCCTGTTCAGGGTACCACCTTTCACGAACCAGCTCAAGGAAGGAGAATGAGGAAATAAAACACACAAGAGACATAAAACACACAGGAGACAAAGATGGGATTGGGAGGACTGGAGCAATCCAAGCAATCCATCTAAGACTGCAGCCAGCACTGAACTGTGGACGCAGCTTTATTTATATAGTATCTATATAGCATCTATATAACAACAAGGTGCTATATAGAAGGTATATAGAAGGAAAAGCTTCATGCTTGCCAGCAAGATAAAAAGAGGAAAACATGTAGAGGGTTCATGACTTCTAGCAGAGAAGAAAAGAATGTTTGTTGTTAAAGGAGAAGTAGCTGGGGGTTGTTCCCTGAATGTCTCCCCAGGCTGTGGGGGCCCTGCTGACTCATAGCCCATCTTCCACAACTAATAAAGATTCTAGAAGCTTCCAGAGGGAAAACAAAAGATGAAATACTCCTACTCCTATGTAAGATTTGGAATTAGAATGACATTGGACTACTTGAAGCAACACTAGAAGTTAAAAGACAGTGGAATAATGTTTTCAAAGTTCTAAAGTAATTCATCTTAAAAAGCTATATATCCAGCCAAACTATCCATCAATTGTGATGGCAGTGGTAAAATAAAGAGATTTTAAGATGTGCTAAGGCACAACATTCTACTTCTTATGCACCTCTCTTCAGAAAGATTTGGAGAATATGCTTCATTCAAGGAAAGAATAAAACAAAAGACAGCAAAGTATGAATACTGGAAAAATAGGTGATGTGAGAGATCATCTTAAAAAATCAATGCTGAAAGGAAAACACCAAGATGACCAATTCCAAGGCAATTCTATGCAGATGAGGAAATTGACCACTGCAGAGTTTACATGCCTAGCCTAAGGTTACAAATCTTAGGTTAGAATGCCAGCCTCTTAATAGCTTTGTGACCATGTTTTTTCTACTCTTATGATGTGCCTGAACTCCATGAAATGCCTTATATATAATTTAAAGGTCTGAGATTGGATTACATAAATTCCAGTTTCCTAAGTCTGTTTCTTCTCTGTTTCTACCATAGTTCTTTTTTATCTTTTCACTTCTGGCTTCTCCATAAAATTCTATGCAATAAAAACATAGAATATTATCTAAGTTGTGCATTTTTGCCTTACTGTGCATTTCCATCATTAAGAAATGTATCTTCTCTTTGAGTAACATCTTCCCCCAAACACCCTCTGCAAGCCTGTGCAAGCAGAGCGTGCCCAGTAAATGAATGTGCTCACTTTATATATACATCTCACATTATTATTGAAAATCAAATTCAGTCAAACAAGTTTCAATTTTGTTTTGCTTTGTTCTGTTTAAACAAATGAATCGAAGCAAAGGTTTCTACTTGGTGCTTTCCTGGTATTACTTTGGTAGAACACCATCAGGTTTTTACATTTGGAAACTGGCTTGGATTTGAAAAAGAATATTAAAACAAGTGGCTTATGAAATGACAATTGGTCTAACCAAATGGTTGGGAGAAGTTCATGAACAGAGAACAGAGAAGTTCATTCATTCATTAATAAATTTCTTATGTTATTCTATTGCTCTGATCTCTGGGAGTTCTACCCACAGATTTGGACTGGTGTGGAAGTTGCAGAAGCAAGAGCTTCTCTAGTGATGGCAGAGCAGCATCAATGTTGAAGGTCAAATGCGTTGATTTTTTAAATAAAAAATTTTTTGAAAGGTCGAAGAGCAATAACAAGGATTGTGTGATTTTCCTCCTTTCCTTGCCCCATCTTCTCTTCTTCATTTCTTTTCATTCATTAATAAACAACCATTTATTTAATGTCTGTTCTACCAAACACCATGATAAACTTTGGCAACAACAAAGCAGACAGTCTGTGTACACAGGAAGATAGTTGTCTTGTTCTCAGAGTGCTTACATTTCTTTAGTTAATCTCTACATATAGTAGATGCATAACAATAATAGATGGTGGTAATGATTTTTTAATTTTTTAAATATATACATGTACACATAATGTACAAGATATCTTCAAAAAGTTTATAAAAATGCATATTATGAAAAAGCTATGCATAAATTTCAAAGATTTTTTATACCAAAATAAATGTTATAATATGTGTGAACATAATGTAGTTTGAGGCACTAAGAAGGACAAGAGAGCAATTTGAACTGGTCCTTATATGAGCAACATAAATTCTGCTAAAATTGAAGCCAGAATAAACATAAGATTTATAGTAAAGTTTTGATAGAAGAATGGCAAAATCGTTGCTGCTTCATGAAAAGCTCATGAGGACAATGCCCCCCCAAAAGCAACAATTTACAAATGGATAAATCATTTTAAGAAGGGACAAGACGATATTTAAGATGATTCCCACAGTAGAAGACAATCTACATCAATTTTCAAGGAAAAAAATTAGTCTTATTCATGACCTAATTGACGAGCAATAACAATTAACAGCTTCAACAATAGACAACATCATACACATCTCAATTGGTTCAATTCTGAATAAAGAATTAAATTTGAGCAAAATTTCCACTCAGTGGTGCCAAACCATTGTGCCCAGATCAATTGTAGGCAAGAGAAATTCCAATGGAAATTTTTATTTTTATTATTTATTTATTTATTGTCACCCTTGGTAGAGTGCTGTGGTGTCACAGCTCACAGCAACCTCAAACTCTTGGGCTCAAGTGATTCTCTTCCCTCAGCCTCCCAAGTAGTTGGGATTACAGGTGTCCACCACAACATCTAGCTATTTTTAGAGAGGGGGTCTCACTTTTTCTGAGGCTGGTCTCAAACTCCTGAGCTCAGGCAATCCACCTGCCTCAGCCCCCCAGGGATCTGGGACTATAGGCCTGAGCCACAACTCTTGGCTCAATGGACATTTTTTAAAAGTGGGATCAGGATCCTAAAGCATTTCCTTGAAGAATTGTAACAGGACATGAAACATGGCTTTGCTAGTACAATCCTAAATACAAAGCACTATCAAAACAATGGCTACCAAGAGGTGAAATAGCTCAGTCAAAGTAAAAGTAGACTGGCCAAGAACAAAGTTCATGGCAATAGTTTTTTGGAATGCTCAAGGCATTTTGCTTGTTGATTTTACTGGAGTACCAAAGAATAACATCTGCTTATTATGAGAGTGTTTTGAGAAAGTTAACCAACTTGGATATCAGAAAAATATCCAAAAGGCATTACCAGGGAGTTCTTCTCCACCACAACAATGCTTCTGTTCATTCCTCTCATCAGGCTAGGACAAATTTGTGAGAGTTTTGATGGGAAATTATTAAATGCTCCTTTTACAGTCCTGATTCGGCTCCTTCTGACTTCTTTTTTTTTCTAATCTTAAAAAAATCTTTAAAGGGCACCCATTTTCTTCAGTTAATAATGTAAAAAAGACAACATTAATATGGTTAAATTCCTAGGGCCATCAATTCTTTAGATAGACTAAATGGCCGGTATCAATACTTTGTTTTTATTTTATTTTAGTTATTTATTTTTATTAAGTCATTTGTACATAGATCATGAATACATTTATGCCATTATGGGATTCATAGTCATTTGTACATAGATCATGAATACATTTATGCCATTATGGGTTATTTATACAAATTGGAGTGCTTACATCCTATCAGTTAACATAGCCTTCACCTCATTTACCCAATTACAGTGTTAAGACATTTATGTTCTACACCTGATAGATCTAACTTTTACTTGCAATATTCTCCATAGGTGTGGTCCCCCTATTAACCCTCCCTCTACAGATCCTCCACCCCCCTTCCCCTTTCCCTCCTTCATCCTAGGCTATAGTTGTGATTCATCTTTCATATTTTTTTTCATTCCTGAGATACTTTACTAAGAAGAATATTTTCCAGCTCCATCCATGTAAACATAAAAGAAGTAAAGTCTCCATTTTTTTAATGCAGCATAGTATTCCATGGTACACATATACCATAATTTATTAATCCATTCATGGGTTGATGGGCACTTGGGCTTCTTCCATGACTTAGCAATTATGAATTGAGCCACAATGAACAATCTGGTGCAAATATCTTTTTTGCCAAATGATTTTTCATCCTTTGGATATACACTCACTAATCTATCGCCTTTATATATACCAACAATAGTCAAGGGTAAAAAACAATCAAGGACTCTATTCCCTTTACAATAGTGCCAAAGAAGATGAAATATCTGGGAGTGTATCTAAGGATGTGAAAGATCTCTATAAAGAGAACTATGAAACTCTGAGAAAAGAAATAGCTGAAGATGTTAACAAATGGAAAAATATACCATGCTCATGGCTGGGAAGAATCAACATTGTTAAATGTCTATACTACCCAAAGCAATCTACAGATTTAATGCAATCCCTATTACAGCACCTCTGTCATACTTTATAGATCTGGAAAAATTAGTACTTCACTTTATATGGAAACAGAAAAAAACATGAATAGCCAAGATATTACTCAGAAATAAAAACAAATCAGGATGAACACACTGCCAGACTTCAGACTATACTATAACTCTATTGTGATCAAAACAGCATGGTACTGGCACAAAAATAGAGAGATAGATGTATGGAACAGAATTGAAAACCAAGAGATGAACCCAGACACTTATCGTCATTTGATCTTTGATAAACCTATGAAAAATAGAAATTAGGGGAAAGATTCTATATTTAACAAATGGTACTGGTGAATTGGCTGGTGACTTGTTGAAGACTGAAACTGGACCCACACCTTTTACCTCTAACTAAAACTGACTCTCACTGGTTAAAGGACTTAAACATAAGACATGAAACCACAAAAATTCTTGGAGAGACTGCAGGGGAAACACTTGAAAAAATTGGCCTGAGAGAATACTTTATGAGGAAGACACACCCCCCAGGCCATTGAAGCAACATCAAAAATACATTACTGGGATCTGATCAAACTAAAAAGCTTCTGCACTGCCAAGAACACAGTAAGTAAAGCAAGTAGACAGCCCTCAGAATGGGAAAGGATTCTTGCAGTTTATATTTCCCACAAAGGTCTAATAACCAGAATCCATACAGAACTCAAACTTATTAATAAGAAAATAACAAGTGATCCCATTTCATCATGGGCAAGAGACATGAACAGAAGCTTCTCTGAAGAAGACAGGTGCACTATCTACAGACACATGAAAAAATGCTCATCATCTTTAATCATCAGAGAAATGCAAATCAAAACCACATTGAGATATTATCTAAATCCAGTAAGAGCATCCCACATCACAAAATCCCCAAATTACAGATGTTGGCATGGATGTGGAGAAAAGGGAACACTTTAGCACTGCTGGTGAGAATGCAAGCTAGTTCCTTTTGGAAAGAAGTCTGGAGAACAGTGAGGGATCTAAATGTAGACCTGCTGTTTGATCCTGCAATTCCTCTACTAGGTATATATCCAAAAGACCAAAAATCATTTGACAACAAAGATTTTTGCACCAGATTGTTCATTGCAGCTCAATTAATAATTTCCAAATCATGGAAGAAGCCCAAGTATCCATAGACCCATGAATGGATTAGTAAATTGTGGTATATGTATACCATGGAATACTATGCAGTAGACTTTACCACTTTTATGTTTACATGCATGGAGCTAGAAAATACTCTTCTTAGTAAAGTATCTCAGGAATGGAAAAAAAATATCCAATGTACTCAGTACTACTATAAAACCAATTTATAATCACTCACACTTTCATATGAGAGGTGAATCACAACTATAGGCCAGGATGAAGGAGGGAAGGAGAGGGTGATGGGAAGGGAGGGGGGTGGCTCAATAGAAGGACAGTTAATGGTGGGACCACACCTATGGAGCATATTGCAATGGTATCTATCAAGTATAGAACACAGATGTCTTTTTTTTTTTTTTTTTTGGCTCAATATTTTACAAAGCTTCTTGAAAATCAGAAAAAAAAATAGTACCATTTGATTCCACCTCAAAAGTATTACAAGCAAACACTGTTAAAGAATGCCATCATGTATAATCTACAATTGTAAACAAAATTTCACATTTTCTTCACAGTGTATAGAAATACACATCACAAGTGTGCAATCAGAATTAATACAGAATATGTAGAAAGTGAACAAACTTTAGGCCTAGAAAAAAAATGTATTCTGATCTGTTGAAAAATAAGTTGACTAGACATTATTTTAACATCTTACACTAATTTACATTCATACAAATTTTAATTAAACATACTAGCTTGAGGTGCTAAGAATGTTTGCACTGTCTATACTTAAAGTTAATGCACTATAATTTTAGAAATCCAAATTTCTTTTTTTTTTTTTTTCACTTTTTTTTTTTTTTTATTGGTTTCTGTGTACATTGATGCCAACATGGGGTACATTGTGCTGTTTCATATACAATTTGAAACATCTTCATCAAGCTGGTTAACATAACTTCCATATCATTTGGTTAATCATTGTATCAACACATTCACATTCTAGTTCTAGAAAAGTTCACTTGTACCCTTGTTAGACAGATATATAGGTAGTCT
>CAUYQV010134881.1:0-46636 GCA_963574575.1 Galagoides demidoff | reverse complement strand
TCCGCCTCCCAAGTAGCTGGGACCACAGGCGCCCGCCACAACGCCTGGCCATTTTTTGGTTGCAGCCATCATTGTTGTTTGGCGGGCCCGGGCTGGGGATTCAAACCCGCCACCTTAGGTGTACGTGGCTGGCGCCTTAGCCTATTGAGCCACAGGCGCCGAGCCTTTAATGAGTTTTAATACACATAAAATGCTTGGCACATAGTAAGTATTACATAAATGTTTTCCTTTATTTATTTATTTATTTATTTTTTGCGGTTTTTGGCCAGGGCTGGGTTTAGAACCCACCACCTCCAGTATATGGGGCTGGTGTCCTACTCCTTGAGCCATAGGCACTGCCCTCTTTTTTTTCAAAATATTTTTCTTTATTCTATTCTTGAGCCCTAGCCTCAGAAAGTTTCTACATCCATTCTCTTCTTCAGAAGGTTCTATCATCCCATTTACATTTGCTCATGGGAATCTATAATTTCAACTCTTTCCAGATTCTGGGAGAGAGTTGAACATCTTTGGGTAGATGTTTAGGAAGGCTTATTGAATGCTCCCAGGCTATGGCTTCAAGGGCTTCAGAGTTTCTGAATAGAGCATCAGTTTCCAAACAAACATGTAATGCAAACATTTACCAACATCCAAACATTGGATTCACCAAACAAAGTCTTTGAAAATTGACACATTTGTTTCAATCAAAGCAAATAAATGATAGGCTTGGGTTATTAGATGCACGAGCATTTTGTTTACATTCCCCAGAATTGCTTTCAACAAAAAGCAGCCAGCAGGTGGAAATGCTTCCATTTAAACAGACTACTGGGATTGAAACAGGCATTTCTAAAGTATTTTCTTGGTTAAATCTCTGGAGTTTAAAACAAGCTTGGTTGAGAAGGATTAAATCCGATGATCTCAAGCAACACTATGGGGTTGAGCCCCCTATTACGTGCAAACTATTCTGTCTGAAGATATTCCCTTGAAGATCTGCTAGCATATTCACGATTTTATTGTCAGCATTATTTCATTTAAGAATGCCTGTACTCTACAGTATCCGGAAATGTTTGCTTTCAATGCTCTGTAACCCCCCATTTCCCTCAGTTTTATCTGTGCAGTCCTGGACATTAGCTTGTTTTTTGTTTTTTATTCTCCCTGGCTGCAAAGATATTCCATTTCTTGAGGGAAGCAAGTTTTAATTGCCAATCGACTAGGTATTCAAGATGATAAGGTATCTAAACCCTGAGAGCTTCCTTCTTTCATTAAAATGTAGATCCAATTTCTCTTCCCTTAATGCCACATGCTGTTATTAAACTGAAAGAACGGAAGTAGTAAAAGCCAGATGTCACTTCAGTCTCAGGTTTGACGTGGGGCACAATTTCCTCTCCTCAAATTTAATCTGCCAGTTATTTACCAACCCCATTCTTTGGAAGAATGCACAATTTAAATGTAAATGCAATTTACATAGGGGAGCAGATAGATTTGCAGTTTCAATTGCCAATAACCATTTGCAAAAGGGGAAATCAACTAAAGCAAAGATCAGCAGCTGTCAGTCTAAAGTCTGCATCACTCACCATTTTCAGATAACTTTTCTCCTGAAGCCACCTGCCCCTGAACCTCAGCTAGGCAGGCAAAAGGAAAAGGAGAATTGAGGCATTTCCCCAGATAGTTCAAGCTGAATTTAGTACTGATTGGGGAAAAAGGGAGAAGTTTGGGTTTTAATGAGCTAATCTGGTTGGCACTATTGTTGAAATCATTAGCTAACCAATTGCTTTCAACAATTATTTACTGATCATCTCCCATGGGACAGGCATCATATTTGACCTAAACCAGGGAGAGGTTGAGGAGAATACAAAAACGTAAAAGCTACAGCTCTTTTTTTTTTTTTGAGACAGTCTCTTTCTTTGCCACCCTCAGTAGAGTGCCATGTGTCATAACTCACAGCAACTTCAAACTCTTGGGCTCAAGCAATTCTCTTGCCTCAGTCTCCCAAGTAGCTGGGACGACAGGCACCCACCACAACGCCTGGCTATTTTTAGAAAAGGGGGGGAGGGTCTCACCCTGGCTCAGGTCTCAAACCTGTGAGCTCTGGCAATCCACCTGCCTTGGCCTCCCAAGTGCTGGGATTATAGGCATGAGCCATCGCATCCGGCTCTTCTTCTTTTTCTTTCTTTCTTTCTTCGTCTTTTTTTTTTTTTTTAGACAGAATCTCACCCTGTTGTGCTGGGTAAATTGCTGTGGCATCATCATTGCTCACAGCAACCTCAAACTCTTGGGCTCAAGTGGTTCTCTTGCCTCAGCCTCCCGGGTAGCTGGGACCTCAGGTGCCAGCCATGATGCCCAGATAGTTTTTCTATTTTTTTTTAGTAGAGGTGGGGTCTTAGCTCTTGTTCAGGTTAGTCTTGAACTGGAGCTCAGACAATCCACTGCCTCTGCCTCCCAGAGTGCCAGCATTACAGACGTGAGCCAGGGACATAGGGGTGATGAGGACCCATCAGGCCATAGTTCTTTTATGGAGCTATCTCCTTAAAGAGAAAACAAATAATTGCATGAAAATACGATGAGGTGTGAACAGAGTGGAAGCCCCACTCCTCAGAATTGGAGCCCCTAAGGGTCAAAGCTTTATTTAGGCTGAAACTTCCAGGATGAGGCATTGTTTGTCCTACTAAACAGGGGCTGGGGCAGACATTCTAGGAGTATGGTGAATGAGAAGGGAAATGAAAGGTTGGATGGCTTGGACCAACTGGTGAAGGATCTGGTGGGCCACACCACGGAGCTTGGCCTTCCCTTCTGGGCATATTTGGAAGTTCATAAATGGGACATGGCATGATTAAACTTACTTTGATACTGATTAGAGAATGAATTAATTGGTAGAGCAGAGTCTGGAGGCTATAGGACTACTTGGGGGTTTATACAATAGTCTAGAAAAGCGATGATTCAGTTTTGGGAGGACTAGAGAGGAAGGCACGTGGTGATTCATGAATGATTTAGGAGGCGGAATAGCCACAACAGGATGTTTAATTATGTGTTTCCCCTCCGCCTCACTTGCATAGGCACCACCTCTGCAACAAATCTTTTGTCTCAGCCACGAGCCTGCTTACATAAGGAACCATATGGAGTTTGGTCTACACAGCACTGACACTTAAAAAATTATTCTGCACTTTTCTAGTCAACCCTTGATTATCCACACTATTTGAAGGCAGCAGCAATACAGATAATCCATAACTCTCTTCTATTTGGCTTTGGAATTAATTATACCTTTTAGAGCAAATTTGCTTTCCTAATTAATCTTTCTTAGGCTAATACTAAAATTAACTAATATTTTCTGAGCTCATGCCAGCTGGTCAGGGAAGAGGGGAATGGGAAGGGAGGGCAGGGAAGCTGCTCAGGCCCAGGCAGAGTAGCAGGAGGAAGCCAGCTCCACGTGGAAATTCACCACGGATCATCCACAGTACCGAGCAGAGCTCGAAGAGCAAGTTCAAGCTCAATGACAGGCAGCTGTGTAACTAGAGACAAACTGCCAGCTCAGTGACTGAGTACCTACTGTGTGCCAGGCCCCAGCTAAGGCTGAAGACAAGAAGGGGAAGAAAGCAGTCTCTGCCCTCAAGAGCCACCAGTTTAGTGGGAAAGATGGAAGAGTGGGTGGTTCTGAATCAAATGCAGCAAGGATTTTGGCAGAAGCATATTCCCTTTTAGAGCAAAAGGCATGATGGCTTAGGGCCTATAGCTCAGCGCTGGGCTCCAGCAACATACAACAGAGCTAGTAGGTTCGAACCTGGGCCAGGTCTGCCAAACAACAAGGACAACTACAACAGAAAAATAGCTGGGCATTATGGTGAAGGCCTGCAGTCCCAGCTGCTTGGGAGGCTGAGGCAAGAGAATCACTTAAGCCCAAGAGTTTGAGGTTGCTGTGAGCTGTGATGCCACAGCACTCTACCAAAAGTGACATAGTGAGACTCTGTCTCAAAAAAAAAAAAAAAGAGAAAGCAAGAAAGCAAGAAAGAAAGAAAAGAAAAAAAAGGAAAAAGGTATGAACAAGGTTAATGAAGAAGAAAGAAAATCCAAAAAATTTGTATGTATCAAAGGGAGAAATTTCACCTAATTGCCATTTTATAAACACAGCGGCAAATATGCTTTTAATAAAATGAGGGCATATAATTTTTTCTTTCAGCAACCCAAATTAGTAAATTCTTCTAATGTTAAATAAGATTTGATCTTCTTGGTCAGGCGAGGTGGTTCATGCCTGTAATCTTAGCACATTGGGAGGCCAAGGCAGGCAGATTGCTTAAGCTCAGAGTTTAAGACCACCCTGAGCAAGAGAAGACTCCCATCTCTACTAAAAATAGAAAAAATAGCCAGGTATTGTGGCAGGTGCCTGGTATAGTTCCAGCCACTTGGGAGGCTGAGGCAAAGGGATTGCTCAAGTCCAAGAGTTTGAAGTTGCTGTGAGCTATGATGACACCATGGCACTCTACCCAAGGTGACGGAGTAAGCTGTCTCAAAAAAAAAATTTTGATCTTCCTTAGCAATTTTCAGACAGCAATTTCTCAGCCCAAGAGACTGAGGTTGCTGTGAGCTATGATACCATGACACTGTACCTAGACCGACAACGTGAGACTCTGTCTCAAAAAAAAAAAAAGACATACCCAAAACACTGTGCTCTAGCCTAGGTAACAGAGAGAGACTGTCTCTAAAAACAGACACAAGAACAAAAATATATGGAAAAAGGTAAGAGGTCATGTTTCATAATGAAATACCAATACAGGAGTACCCATAAATGCTGCAAGTGATATTCAGGGAAAGCTTCCCGGAGGAGGTGAAATTTATTGTAGGACTTAAAGAACAAGGTCAGGTCTAGATTGGCAGGGAGTAGAAGGATGGGCATTGTAGGCAAAGGCACATCACAGACAAAGGCTTGGGAGTAGGAATAGGGATGAGACCAGGCCACACCTGGCTTCAGCAAAGTATTTGCCTTAAATGAATGGATACTTATGGTTGAACCAGCTTGCAGAGAACTCTGGGATTTCTGATGAGGGTGCTTAGGCTTCCAGGTTTCTTTTGTTTTTAGGATCCTTCCAGTCTGGGGCCCTTCACTGCCAACAATAAGTTGTCCCCTTTGAGGCCTTTGAAGGGGTGTACTCTGTAGTGACAGCAGGTTATCAGGAAGGGTAACCAAGCAGTGTAGGGCAGGATGGAAGAGACAGAGGCAGGAGAGAAACACAGTGGGTCCTTCACCCCAGTCTCCATATGAAATGATGATATAGAAGTGGAGGAAATGCCAGGAAGTGTTGGATTACTGGAGTCTCCAACCAGGAGCTCAGACAGCACCAGAGGACCTTAGGAGGCAATTTCGGAGTGCTTGGAGCACAGGCTCTGGGGCCAGACTGCTCCTACTTATATTCTAGATTTTTGTCTCACTGCCTCCATTTATGTCACTTACTAACTCTTGTAACTCTAGGCCCTTGACTTTCACATCTGTGAAATGAAAATATAGTAAAGATAGTACAATCCTCACAGAATTATAGAAGACTGAGTTAATGCATCTCAGGTGCTTAGAGCACTGTTTATGATAAACGCTCATGGCAAGTGCTCAAAAGTGTGAGCTGTGAGTAAAGCCCCAGTACCATACTGGGACACTGGGGCCCTGCACTGGGATTTTTGCTGGGGAGGGGACACTGCTAGTGATGGGGCATCTGCTCACCTCGTTAGGATCGTAACCCACCCCTTTAACTGGGAACTCAGAAAATGAAAGAAGTTTTTCCTCATAATAATGGCCAGTTAGGTAGGGCTCTGCTTTTTCACCAAAGAGTCTCTGAGAGACAGAGAACACACTGGAGGGAGTGGGCAGTGAGAAAAAGGTGTTGTTCCGGATAAGGAAACACACGGTAAGGAGCAGCGCCAGGTGATAAGGGACTAGGATGGGCGGGGCATCGTGAGACCTCCAGTATCTCCTTAAAGAGGAGAGGTGCATTCCCATAGCATAAAGGAGACTGGGCATCAGCAAGGATCTGAAGACAGCCCCAGAAAGATAACAAAAGTGGAAGCAAAAGGAGACAGAATAAGTAACAGCATGAAATGAGGAAAGAATAAGGTGAAGAGAGATGGAAACCCTAATGGCCTACACATATACAATACATGCAGGAGGATCTCTGATTTGAACTAGCTTTCTGGAGGCCACATAAAAACTCTAGGAAATGCCACACTCATAAAATGTTATATTTCCAGGGAAATATAACTGTTCTTGATACTAAGAAGAACTGTTCCTGATACTATGAGGCCGGGCGTGGTGGCTCATGCCTGTAATCCTAGCACTCTGTGACTTGCCTGAGCTCAGGAGTTGGAGACGAGCCTGAGTCAGAGCAAGACCCCGTCTCTCAAAATAGCTGGGCATTGTGGCAGGCGCCTATAGTCCCAGTTACTTGGGAGGCTGAGGCAAGGGGATCACTTGAGCCCAAGAGTTTAAGATTGCTGTGAGCTGTGACGCCATGGCACTCTACCCAGAGTGACAGAGTGACACTTTGTCTCAAAAAAAAAAAAAAGTGTAGATGTTTCCTGAGCATCCCCAGAATGTGGAAGGTAAGGCTGGAGGACTGGCAGGGGTCAGACAGCCAAGGGTCTAGGAAGCAGCACAAGGAGGTCTAGGGCTTTGTCTTGAGAGGAGTGGGACCCACTGAGGGTTTTATGGTGGTTTTTGTCTCTATAATTTTTAAACTTAAACATTTTCAAACAGAAGCAAATTACAAGTGAAAGCATAATAAAACCCACACACACCCCTCATTCTGCTTCAACAGTTGTCAACATTTTGCCAGTTCTGTCACCAAAGGACTTTGAGCAGGGGAGTTATGTGATGACAGTTATATTTGAGAACAAGCCCTCCAGCTGCTGTAGAGAGGATGATAGGAATGACGCAGAACTGCAGGTACTGGGGGCAGCAACCATCCATTCATTCAACTGCTATTTCCTGAGTCCTACTATGTGCCTGGCACTATTCCTGGTGCTGTGGATTTAAGGGTAAATAAAACAATGGAGGTTCCTGCCCTCCTGGAGCTTATGACCCAGCAAGGAAAAGCAGACAAACAAGGAAATGAAGTCAACAAGAAGACGTCAAGGTCAGCGCAGTGGCTCATGCCTGTAATCCCAGCACTCTGGGAAGCTGAGGCCATCGGATCGCCTGACCTCACAAGTTTGAGACCAGCCTAAGCAAAAGCAAGACCCCACCTCTAAAAAAAAAATAGCCAGGTGTGGTGGTGCGTGCCTGTAGTCCCAGCTACTTGGGAGGCAGAGGCAAGAGAATCACTTGAGCCCAAGAGTTTGAGGTTGCTGTGAGCTATGAAGCCACAACGCTCTACTGAGGGTGACAAAGTGTGACTCTGTCTAAAACAAAAAAAAAAAGAAGAAAGAAAGAAAATTTCAAGTGTGATAATGAGACAGACTGACATGATAGGGAAGGACTTGGAAGGAAGGGGTCTGACTTAGTTTGGGTGGGCAGGGAGGGCTGTGTGTATATATTTCTAGAATAGCAAGTGACTGGAGCAGCATGAGAGAGAGCATGGTAGCAGATGAGAATGCAGAGGCAAGGACTAAGGTGGTAGCAGTGGGGCCGGAGAGAAGTAGATGTGAGGCAGATTTAGGAGAAAGAAGGTGGGTTAGAGAGTAGGGGAAAATGTCAAGGATGACTCAGATTTCTGACTTGAATCTCGATGGAAAGAGGTGCCCTTCACTGAGACAGGGAAGAAGGGTCATAGGAAAAGTCTAGACCCAACTGTGGCTCCCTAGCAGCATTTCAAAGTAAGGGCTTAGCCATAGGAAGCCGCTTCCACCACCTCCCCCAGCCAGGACCCCAGCTATCCGTGCAGCTCTGGATCAGACAGCAGTCTTAGGCGATCTAAGTGATCACCACCACCACCCTTAACCTGCCATAGCTAGTACCAACCCACCTCCATCTCCAGTCACCTGGAGGATACAAAAAGATACTTCTGATCCAGCTTAATCTGCTTGGGTGGTGGAGGAGATAAAGGAAATGCTACAACTATTTAACAGCCTTACAGGGGTGGAGCCTGTGGCTCAAAGGAGTAGGGCACTGGCCCCATATACTGGAGGTGGTGGGTTCAAACCCTACCCTGGCCAAAAACCAACAAACAAAAAAACCCAACCTTATAGGGAGGGTGGGAACATTGAACTGTACCAGAGGAATGTGGTACCCGTCTAGATGATGTTTTTCAAAGACTGATCTTACCTTTATAGGACCCTCTAAAGCCAAGTCAATCTCTCACAACATTTTGTGGCTCAGCTGATATCTATGCCCCATTGTCTCAGGGCTGAGATTTAAAGGGATCAGGACTTTGCTAGAAGCCAACACGCAGGCCTAGGCTAGAGGGAAGTCTGAAATTACAACATCTATTATACCCTCAACCTGTGACTTTTGCATGGTGGACAGATTTATTAGAAGTGACATAAAAAGTGGCCTGTGGAGACAGCTGGAGTGGGGGGAAGGAAGAGACCCTCAAATGCAATCTAAACCAGAGATCCCAGTGGTTAGGGAAGGTGTCTGTTTCCGGAAATGCCTCCTCCATTCTCCTTAGCTTGCTTTTTAGCTATTATCTGTCCTTGCTGCATCTTGCCCCAGAAGGGCATTTTTCTCAGGTGTCTATTTTGGTGCTGTTGGGGGAAAGCAGGGACAGGCATTTGGGGTCATTGTCTGGGAATGAATCCTGGACAGCAGGAGGCTGCTGCTCTCACTCCTCATCCCATCATCTGTCACCCAGCGAGGGCAGCCGGCAGCCAGGCTGCGGACTGCCTAATGAAGACAGAGAGGTGGTTCCGGCTGTGCACAGGTGCCGCTTCCCCATTAACAGAGGTGACATTCCGAAACACTACTCATTACAGAGCAGATATTGGACAGGGTTGGGACGCATATTGATGGCAGCAGGGCCAGCCAGCGTCTGTCTCAAATCCCACTGCCCCTGAGAGAGCGAGCAGAGTGAGAAAGAAGCATCCTGAGTGTCAACCCAGCAGTCCTGTCACTTTGCAGACAAAAATGAATTCTTCCTACCCCTGACATAGAAGTCCAAGTTATTCTGTCTATAGACCCAACGGTACTTAGCTTCGGGCCCACTCAAACACTGACCAGCTCCTGTACAATCCTCCAGTTCCTTCTCTCTTAAGAAGGACTGATGAGGCTCGGCGCCTGTGGCTCAATCGGCTAAGGCGCCAGCCACGTACACCTAAGGTGGCGGGTTCGAATCCCCAGCCCGGGCCCGCCAAACAACAATGATGGCTGCAGCTGAAAGGTGGTCGGGCGTTGTGGCAGGCGCCTGTGGTCCCAGCTGCTTGTGGTCCCAGCTGCTTGGGAGGCGGAGGCAGGAGACTCGCTTGAGCCCAGGAGTTGGAGGTTGCTGTGAGCTGTGATGCAATGGCACTCTACCCAGGGGGATAGCTTGAGGCTCCGTCTCAAAAAAAAAAAAAAAAGAAGGACTGACTAACGGATGGTGGTGGGAGTTGGGGCAGGCAAGGTCCCCAAATTTAGACCCAGATCTAAGCCCATGAAGTCTTGCTTTAGAGAACAAAATGGGCCTACGCTGAGCTAGGAGATATTTGAGGTAGGCCATGGAGAAGAATTTCCAGATGGAGGGTTATCAGGGACCTGGGTCGTGATTGGGGGCAAGTGGACAACCAAGGTCGTCAAAAGAAGGTAAGAACAGGACAGAGCTCCCTTTTGTCCTGGGATGAGATGTGTGGTGCCCCTGGGACAGCGGAAATCTGCCCATCACCTTGGAGAAACAGGATTGGCAGACTACGCCGACACCAACAGTTTCCGCAAGCCCGAAGCTATGTGCAAAGTGGCCGGAGAAAAAGCCAGCACACACCCGCCAACATGCCGGCGGTCCACGCGCCCACCCGGCCCCAAGTGCGTCCCACGCGGCCCAGCCTGCCAGGCGCCCCGCGCAGGCGCACTCGCGCCCGCCTCTCCCTCAGCCTCCCTTCGCAGCGAGGCGCCCCCGCCCCCGCGCCGCTCGATTTTAAACCGGCAGCAGACGGAACTCGACTTAAAAATAACTATTTTGACAGTTCAGATGTAAATATGTGAGTGACGCGTGGGGCTGTTTTTCCTTCACAGTTCCCCTCACCCCTCGCTCCCCCCCAGCCCCAAGTCCGCGGAGGCTGAGATGATGGGAAAGCGCCGCCTGCAGGATGTTCCCAAAAATGCAGCCGAAGGAAGTGACTGGTCTTGGAGCGCTCAGAGGATTTGGGGGCTGGGTGGGGAGAATTTGGGCTCACTTGCAGAACGTAGTGTCACACTCCTTTTGAGGACAAGCGTATGTATACACTACTGCTTGTCTACTACCTGGAAAGGTGAAGTCATCTAGCCCACAGTGTTCGTGACCTCCCCGCCCTTCTCCTGCTGTGGTTCCCCTGCCCCGTTGGCCAGGTGCCTACAGAGGCTCTCATGCTCTTTCCCCCATCCCAACAAAATCTGCTCCAGGAGGGATCTAATGTAGACACTGGTGCTGTGAGACAGATCCCTGATGATTGCCAGTGTTTGTAAACCAGGGGATCAAAAAGTCAGAGAGGAAGCACAAATGAAATTTCGGGAATCAGACTTCTATAGAGGAATTTGGAAGCAATATGGCTCACCTGTGACAGAAGAGGCTCCCTGTCCAACCGATTGGCGACGTTGTTGCTGGCTCTGTCTTTGTGTACATACGGTTGTGGCCAGAAGTCTATAGATGTTGGCAAGGAGAAAAGAAGGGTCCCTGGGATCTGTGCCCTGAACATACTTTCTTCTCCATCCTTCAAGGCTCAGATCAAATTCCACCTCTTCTATGAAGACTTCGCTGATTCTTCTCCACTCTACAAACAGTTTTACCCTCTCGCGCCTCTGAAGCCCTCTGCGTGTACTTTTCCTAAGGCATTTTTGGGCCTTGTCACATTGCTTTTTATTATTATAAATTGTGAGTTTCTCAAGGGCCAGGGCAATGTCTTATTTCCCTGTGTTTCTCCTGCAACTCCTCCCACACGGCTTTGCGCAGGGTCAGGACCCCATTGATTGAATGGACTCAGTCAACAGCAGTGCACAGCATGGATTTCCCCACACAAGGGGGTAAGGGCTGGGGTGCAGACAGCAGAGGAGTTAGGGCAGGCATCTCAGTTGACTCCCCAAACAGGAAATCCTGGGATCCAGAACATATCTGTCCCCAGACCGTTGGCTACTTAATGCTTTATGCTAGGCATTGGTGGCTGAGCAGGCAGAAGATGGGGCCACCCTCTCAGGAGCAGATAATCCTCTGCTCTAAACTACAGCTACCGGTGTGATGCTTCTATCTTACCTGTCCCAAACCACCTCTTGCCTTGCAAGAAACTGGCTGTGGGTTAGACCTGATGACTTGAGATCTCTGCCCTCTCCAAGGGCTCCCTGTTTCAGAGATCATTGGAATCTCTGTCCCTCCAATCTAAGTGGAGTTATGATATACAATAACTCTTTTTTAAAAAACAGCTTTATGTTCCAGAATTCTGGGAGGTAGGGGCAGATGGATTGCCTGAGCTCAGGAGTTCAAACCCAGCCTGAGCAAAAGCTGAGAGCCCCATCTCTACTAAAAATAGAAAAAACATCTGGGCATTGTGGCAGGTGCCTGTAGTCCCAGCTATTTGGGAGGCTGAAGCAAGAAGATCACTTGAGTCCAAGAGTTTGAGGTTACTGTGAGCTTTGACACTATGGCACTCTACCCAGAGCAACAGAGTGAGACTCTTTTTCAAAAAAACAAAACAAAACAAACAACCTCCCCTAGTTTTATATATAGATAACATACAACATGATATAATGATTCTTGCTTTTAATGTTATGCCATCTTACAGCATTTTTCTCTCCTTGTAAGTCTAAAAATTCCCATATGTTCTGTGAATGGACAGCCTTTATTTCTGAGAAGCCCAACTGAAGGTCTTTATCCTTCTTAAAAGCACCTTTAGCCTAGTGATCTGGCTCAGCGCCTGTAGCACAGTGGTTATGGCACCAGCCACTACACAGAGAGTAGTAGATTTGAACCCCGCCCGGCCAGTAAACAACAATGACAACTGCAACAAAAAGTAGCTGGGCATTGTGGTGGGTGCCTGTAGTCCCAGCTACTTGAGAGGCTGAGGCAAGAGAATCGCTTAAACCCAAGAGTTTGAGGTTGCTGTGAGCTATGACGCCATGGCACGCTACTGAGGGCGACAAAATGAGATAGTCTTAAAAAAAAAAAAAGAGCAGCACCTGTAGCTCAGTGGGTAGAGCGCTGGCCACATACACTGAGGCTGGTGGTTTCAAACCTGGCCCAGGCCAGCTAAAACAACAATGACAACAGCAATAAAAATAATAGCTGATGTTGTGGTGTGCACAAGAGTTTGAGATGGCTGTGAGCTGTGATGCCATGGCACTGTACCCAGGGCGACAGCTTGAGACTCTGTCTCAAAAAAAAAAAAAAAAAACAGCCTATGTGATCATACTGTAGTCCTAAACCACCTTCCCGTTGTCCACCACACCCTCACTGCAGCCAGCTTTAGCCCACTCTTTCTCTGAGATGCTAGGAGGCAGGAGGCCTCCTTCCCTCAGTTTACAGATAGCGCACAGGAGACTCATAGAGCTCTGGGGCTCAGAGTTCTGTCTCCCAAAGCCTCCTTATTGGCCCCACCACCTCATTTTATGTCTACACTCCTGGCTCTTTCCCCCCGTTTCCATTCTTCTTCCTCAGCAGAGTTGGTGGAAACAAATGTTTAGCTTCTGCTGCAGTGTATTACAGTGTGAAATAAACACGGATACCCCATCTACCCTGACAACATAATTCATTTACTGCAAAAGGATATAATAAAGTCTGTTTATTACAGCAATTAACAGAGCAGCGTATGCCGACATGCTTTTCAGTGGCAACCGGAAAAGTGCTTACTCCAGGTGCATAGATTCGGGAAACCGTGCAACTTGAGCCAAAATGAAACCAATTAGAGGCCTAGTAAATGGGTCCCAGCCACCCTAGGAAAATTAACCATCCAAGAGTCAGTTCACCCGAGGTAGAACCTCAATGCAGGAGTTTAGCATGACATAAATTGCTACTTTACAGAATTACAATCTGGACCTGTCTCTAGGCTCCTGGTCTGGAGGATGTGCAATGCACCACCTCCAACCCAACCACCCTAGGTGATGGGTTCAAATTTGACTAACCTACATAGGAGTGTGTTGGTGGGGAACATTAGCACCATTGACTCTCAGGGGTCTCCTGCCATTGCAGTGGAAGTGGGGACATAAGGAGAGGACCACAGGCTGGGCCAGGAAGAAGAGACAGAGAAAAAATAGCTCTAAGAAAGCCTTTCATTAAATCCTGTTCAAAAGCCTGAAAAGGTATCTGGCTGTCCAACTGGAGTAGGGCGGAACCTGCTTTCCAGCTTGGAGAATATATGCTATTTTGCTTTGGACAGAAAGACTGGACAAAGGCATGAAGCCATTTGTCCTAGTTCTTTGGTGGAGAGACAGCAGAAAGGGAAGTGTTAGTTTAGATTCCCCAGTGACAGTAAGTGTATATAATTGCTAATTAACCAAACTTAGCTCTTCATCCCCTTTCAGGAGGCCAAGGGTTGGCTTATACCAAGAGGACATTCTTCAGAACCAGGTCTGATTTTCCCAAGAAGAGCAGGAGCCCCACTGGACACAGCTATGTGGGAAAAACTCATCAAGAGCAGCAGCTCTTCCTGGTTTTTTTTTTTTTCTGGAGCAGCTTCTCGGGGAGCCCATAGGGAGCTTTGATCTCCTAGAAAATGTGAAACTGGGTGCTTAAGCTAGGTAGAAAACCAAAGACTCAAAAGTGCAGAGATAGACTCCTGTCAAACAGTTCCCCCTCATTGAGGCGTGAGCGGGTTCCCCACTCCTCACTTTTTTTCCCCCTCCTTGGGCCTTTGGGAGAAGGTGCTATGTTGAAGGATGAGGGCAGAAGCCAGCCTGGCCTCTATGGAACAGAGAAAGTCAGAGCTTTGAGCATCATGAACAACAGGATAAAAATAGCAGGGTTGCCATGGCAACAGAGGCTGGGAGAGTCCTGAGGATCTGTCTGGGTCCTGCCATCTCCCCCTCTTGCCTTCCTCCCGCCCCTCAGATGAAACACAGCAATAAGCTGAAGGAGGAGAGGTGGCTGTCCTAGCAGGGAAGGGAGAGAGACCAGCAGCCCACAAGGAAAACTCTTGAACTCCAGATCCTGGGGCTTTCTGCCAGAGTCTGGGCTGCCCAGGTTTGGGGGCTCCTGGCTTTTGGAATTTCTTCCTCGGCATAATGAGTTCCTCCAAGGATGTCCTGGACAGCCACCCTTCACCCTCCGGATGGATGGTCCTGACCTCCTGGGCTCCCTTGTGAAGAGCCAAGTTTTCTGTTTCCTCTTCGTCTATAGTTCTGAGCTCACAGAATTTAGAGAAGGGCACCCAGGCAGGACTGACCATGATGACTCCAACAAAGTGGGCACTGGCCATGCCAGGGATGGCATGGAGGTTCTGGAGGCTTCACCCTGACGAGCCAGACATCTGCTTCTAGATTGTTTAGCAAGATGGACTTCAGGAGCTGTTTAGCAAGATGGACTTCAGTTTTTCTTGAGAACAGGGTGATGTGGTGACCGCTATCTCTCGCTCTTGCTTATGTGTCAGAGGGATAGAACGTTCATTCTTTGGGAATAGATTTTTGTGGTATTGTCAGCCCGATTACCTGCTGGGCACAGCAGCCACCTTCAGGATGAACATGACTTCCTGGACCAGCCTGCAAGGAGCTCACTGAACACAGAAGTACAGAGATTTCCTTCTCTGGTGAAAGCCCATCTTCACAGTTTTGAACCAAGTATTGGTCTCCAAAAGTTCCAGCCATATCTGGGCACATCTGATACAAGGTACCCTTACACTAGTGCCTTCCTGTGAAGAAGGGAAGTACTAGGACTCATTGCCTCCTTTCATAGAGGTTGGGAGAGAGAAGGCAATGTGCCAAGGAATTCTGGGGAGCTGGGAGTTGCAGCTCTCCAGCCAGTCATCAGTCCATCATTCCACTACCAGCATTTCCCAAACCACTGGGCAAAATGCACATTCAGTTTATAGACAGGGAGAATTCCAGCCTGAGGCACTTCCCCTTGCAGAAAGCAAGGAATGAATGAGGTGGGGAGCTTTGATCAGCATGGAGATGGGCACGTGAGCAGCTGTGCAAAGGGAAGTCCATTCACGGTGACATAACTGAAGTAGGGCACCAGTCTTTGAGATCTCTTCCAGAATCTCTTGAACATCTGCAGGTGGTGGTGGTGATGCGTGTGTGATAGAGGGTGCACAAGAGTGGTACCTATGATAGCAAGTCGGAGTCTGGTCAGGACTTGGGCCTAGGAGGCAGGAGGGGCTGACCGGCAGTCTTGGGCCCTTGCTGAGGGGAGATTCTGGCACAAGTTCTGGGTGACTTGGCTTTCCTTCTCACTCCCCACCATTTCTCAGATTCACTGTATCACTTCCACCCACCCATCCCACACATTTGTTGTCTGCACAGAGGTATACCTACTAAGGCATGGGACTACAACCCCTCTACTTCCACAGCCCTGAACCCCACTGAGGTTCAACTTCCCAGACTCACTTAGCCCTGGACTCCAAAAAGGACTTAGAGAACATTGGTTTAATCCCCTCCTTATAGTTGAGGAAACTGAGTCCCACAAATAAAATATGATTAGCCTAAGATCACACAGTCATTAGTTTCCAAGCAGGGCTAGGAGCCAGCTCAGTGCTCTTTGAATCTTTCTGTACTACTTCATGCATATTTCAGTTAGTTAAATTATTGCTCTTTTTTCTTTTTTGGTAAAAATAACAGTTCTCCCTATGTATTTCTATGGACTCATGCTACATTCACAAAGCCCTTCCCTGGGAGTGGAGAAGGAAATGACATTCTAATAAAGAGGTTTCAACCTGAGACAAGAAGACTCTGGGGTTCCATGGGCCAGGGTCCCAGACAACACTCAAGTCATTGAAGGCCTCAAGCACCTTTCACACTTCTTGCTTCTTTGTTCAGTGGCCTGAAGCATAGGAAGGGAAATAGGCACAGGACGGCCTCCCTTTATATTATAGATGGGGAAAACTGAGGCCCTGGGAGGCTGAGACCTGCACTCATCTACCAGGAGTGCTCAGCGCCTTGCAGCAAGAATAAGAGGCCTGTCCTCCTCTGCAGAATCATCTACCAAGGCATCCTGCCTCACCCTAAGAGCTCAGGGTCCCCACCTCAAGGTGGAGTCTTTGAGAGAGAACCATGAGTTGCCTTTACTCAGACTAAAGGAATGGAGTGCAGGAAATTTGAAACAGAACAGACAACGTTGTCCAACCAGACATTTGAGGAAGCATGAAACTCAGGCGCACCCCAGAAGGAAGAGAAGAAAAGCCTGGACTAGAAGTCAGATGCCCAGGGTACATGGTCTGTGGGCACTGGGGCTGCTTCAGCATTTTTGAGTTGAACCTGTCCCCTGGGCTCACCCAAGGGCATAGAGATGGAAACAGGTCTCCAGACTGCTTCCCAAGATGCTGAGAGGAGCAAAATCCCATTTCCCTGAGAAGGAGACTAAGGGACAATAGAAAACGGGGAATGTCTGGCTAGAAGTTACTGCTGCCTCCTGCTCAGGCCACTGTAGCTGCAGTGCTAGCCCCAACCTTAGTCCTGGGGAAAGAAGGGGCCACCAGCTTGGAGGCCAAGGACAGCTGTCTGCAGGTACCAGTTGGACCTCCACTCAGTATGCCTTGACCTTGGGACCCCACCCATGTTCCCATAGCAAGGACTCAAGATATCCAGTATCCCTCTGGAGCCAAGGGAGTTCTCCCAGGGGAAAAAAATGCTCTGATTGGGCTCACTGCCAAACCCCTGCAGCTGTAATCACTGCCAAGTTCTGAGACGCACACATGGGGGAAGTGCGCCTCAGTCGCCCCTCCCCAGAGCATGTTCTCCACTTTCCTGACCTTTCCTCCAGGTGAGCCCCTGTGGTCGGGACATAACACCCAACACCTCTGAGCCTCCAGGGATACAATTTCATCCTCCAGCACAGGACTGACTTCTCCAGGACTGCAGCCTCGCAGGCTACCACTAGGGACATACATGCTCTCAAGGTGGGCTCCCCTCTTCTGCGTCAAGGCAGCTCCCCGAATGCTTTTCTACCTCTCTTTGCCTCACCCAAAGCCTCCATTGTCCAAGAGGACAAAGAGCCAGGGAGTTTTTCTTCCGTCCTTGTGACTCCACTGAACTCTGTTGCTGAATCTTGCTGTTTCCTTGAGGGAAGGACTTCTGTTTATAATTCTTTGGATATAAAAGGAAATAACAGATTGTAGAAGGCTGGGGCTGGGAGGTGGGGGCAAAGGACGGTGTTGGAGGATGGGAAGAGAGAACTTGAGCTTTGCGCAGGCCTCATAAAGACAACCTGGATCTCACCAAATCTGCCCAAAGTCCAGGAAATGTCCCTGGATGTGGGAATGAGCTGGACAGGCAAAGCCTATGCCCTTGCTTCTCCGAGTGTCTGGGCAAACCAGCCAAGGAGGCCTCTTGTTCTCCCTAGCTGCCCAGAGAGGCCCACATTCCATGCAAAGGGGGTGCCAGGCTCTCCTGTCTTTCAGCTCTGACCTCCTCTACCTAGGTCGCCTCTTTGTCTGCCAGCAGGGTTATTCCATCCCTGGGTGCTGGAGAGGATCTGGCTTTGTTTCTGGGCTGAACAGTTCCTGTGATGAAGGACAGCAGTCTTGCTGAAGTGACAGCATCTACCTGAATGTCTCTGCCACTGCCATTCTGTCTGCTGGGTGTCCCTCCAGAGGAACAGAGAGAGGGCCAGGCCTGGGGACAAAAGGCTAAGTTATAGTGAAATGGGGGAGGGAGAAGAGAAAGGGGGAAATGCTTTTTCTTTTGCTTCCTCCCTCTTGGAAGTGGACTGGGGGTGAGGCTAGAGACTGAAGCTGGTGGGCTGAGGAGATTGGAGGAAAAGTCAGGGAAAATCCTAGAGGTCCTTCTACCCCAAGAGTTTCCCCTGAAGGCACCACACACAAGTATATCCCCTCTGTGGCTTCTGAGGCGAGAAGGAAGAGGCAGGGGTGAGGCAAGGAGACAGGAGAATAAAGGGAGGGCTCGGCTTAGTCCACAGTCCGGCAGACAGTCCCTGAGGAGGGGAGTTGGGGCCTGAGGAATAGGCCTCTCCATATCTGTGGTGCTGCCAAGGAGGCACAGACATTATGGAGATGGGTGGGTCAGGGCCAGGGCTAGAGGAGACTGTTTTCTGGTGTGCAGGGGAGAGTGGAGAGAGACACAGGGCTGGCGCCTCTGCCCTCCTACTCATGACCAGCTGGCCATCTCAGGCCTGGCCCCGCCTGGCCTGGGAGAAAGCTGGGAGGGCTGCTGGTCCTGGGGTCCCAGGAGAGTCTTCATCCTGGGTTTGGGGGGCGGTTGACTCACAGCTCTGCCCTGCTGACCTACCTGAGGCCTCCCCAGGGTCAGGGGTTGCTGGAGGCTCTGGGCTAGAGCAGCAGCCAGTTTCCCCTTGAGCAACAGCTCTCCTAGCCCAAGGGAGTACAACCCTCCTGGGAGGAGTTACCCTGAGAACAGTCCCCGACCTCTCAGGGCAGGAAAGTGTCACTCCATGGCTTCCCTCGGGCCTCTCAGTCTCAGGAAGGCAAGGGGCAAGTCCTGGGCTTCCCCTTGTGTGGCTAGAGTCTCTCTCCAGGGAAGTCTCAGGATTGGAAGCTAATGGGTGTGGGCACAAGGAAGGAGGCCGGGAAGCACACAGGAGGCTGATGCCCTCCAGGTGACATCAGGCTGCGGCAGCTAAATCAAGACTTCAGATGCACACACACGGCTTCCTGCTCTGAGCCCCAGCGGCCATCAGGCCCAGGTGCTGCTAGAAGTTGATGAAGGGGCCCTGGTTCTGCTCACACTGCCGTTTCCCGCTGTCTGTGAGCTTCATCCTTCTTTCTCTTCATCTTGCAGAAGCCGTGGAGGCCACAGAAGCAGGCGAAAGTGAACTGGGGCATGCCCTAGGCCAGGCTGGGAAGATGCTCACCAGAGATCTGTAGGGAAAGACAGGGAGGAAGAAGGGGCAGGAGGAAGGCAGGAAGAGAGAAGCAACTGGGGTTAATGTTCCCAGAATATGCCAGGTCTGGAGAGTCACTGCCACTCCCCGAGGCTGCCTAGGTCTTATGAGCTGTCTCACACCAGCTAGGAGAAAAGATGGCCACCAAATAACAGCCTCTTTGAAATCTCAGTGTTTCCTGATCTGTGTGGCACTGATGTCATCCTTCGAATTGGAGCCTGAGTGAGTCCAGGGCAGGACAGAGAAAGCCCAGCTGCTGCCTCCATTGAGCCCTTTCCACCTTAGGTCTCACGTCCTGACCGTCCTGACCGACCATACACCTGTGATGGGGAACAGGAAGTGAGCTTGCTCAAAATACACTTTGGCTATGCCACCTAACACAAGTTCAAGGTAGGGGTTCCACTTGCTCCTTTAGGCCACACATCCAGTGCAGTATTTTGGGCAACTGAAGGAAACTCCTTCATCCAGCATAGCCTCTACTTTGATAGCTGGAATGGAGTCCCAGATTCCTCCCTTCCTTAACAACCCCAGGTTGTCTGTTAGCAAAACCTAGAGGGAGCCTAATGCACTTCCTTTGACTGTTCAGAGCAACACAAACCCTGAGCTTTGCAGAGAATAGGCAGCAAAGAGTTCTTTTAGCCATCAAGCTATTTTATTTAGCAACTACGCTGGGCCAAGGGCTTGGGCGGTAGGTGCAGACAGGTAAAGATACAGTTTCTCCCCTGGCACATGAGTAAGTCTGCCGTAGAGGCTCAGGCTGGATTGGCCCCAGGGGGCACACTGTCCCTTCTACCTCTGGATGACCCAGCACTCAGCACAGGAGCCAAGGGCCACTCCCGGCATCTGTGGCAGTCTGGCTGTAGTTGGGAGGGGGCTGAGGAGAGCAGCTTTAGTCTGTCAGAGTATCTCTTCCTCCAAATGCTCATTTAGGTTTCCCTTAGCCACCTGCAGATTCTTCCAGTTCACCTCTCTGCCCTTGCTCTGCCCCTGGGGCTGTCGTGAAGGCAGCAGAAGTGCATTCAAGTGAGCTCAAGCAGAGAAGCTGGGAACAAAGGAAAGCACCCAGATGGAGGTCAGGCCTGCCTCCTGGGCCTGGTTTGAATCACTTCTCTCAGGAGGAACACTGGGCCAGGCAGGTAATGAAGCCCAAATGCAGAGGGAAAGGAGGGGAGCAGGAGGCTCTGTTGGAGGGGCTTGGGTTAAGGAGGAACGAGGCACCTCCCTTCCCCAGCCCCTCATGCAATAGAGACTGCATAGGATGTCCCGGCCCCCGATGCAAGGCACACCTGCAAAGTGGGTCCACTGTTCCTGAGGAACCTGGCACAGCCCAGGTGGTGGCTGTCTGGGTACTTGCACAAGTGTGGCTGATCTTGCCCCTTTGAACAAACTTCCTTCATGTTTCTCTAAGCAGAGCAGAGGCCCTCACCAAGCAAAGTGCCCATGGTAGAGCCAGGTCCTGTCAGGATTCTTCCCTTCTTCACCCTCCCCACGTCCTAGTAATATAGCTAATAGCTGTAATTAATAGGTACAATGTATTTCCACTGGCCAGCTGGATGGGCAGGAGGCCCAGCTTGAGTCAGCATGGGTAGGTAGGCTGGTTATTTAATAACCCACTTTCCAGCACCATTTACACACCCACTCTGGTGGAGTATATATAGTGAGCAGAGAGCAATCTCCAGGATATATATAGACAGAACCGAGACACAACTACTATATTTCTAGATCTATGTTCTGCAGCTATCTCTGGGTCCCTCCTGTGACAAACCTAGAGAGAGACAGGAATCCAAACAGGGGCTTAGGTGGCCTGGGTTCTATGCTAGAGATGCTGACATGCTGTGTCATACTAGGCAAGTGGCTATATCTCTCTGGGCCTCTATTTCCTCATTTCAGTATACCAGGAAGTTAGTCAACACTAAGACCGCAAATCTGACAGGCTGAAAGGGCACTCAGAATCCTAGCCAGATTAGGAAGAAGGGCAAGGAGAGCAGGTAGGTTTTCTTGCAATCAGTTACCGCACTTCCCTTGCTGGGGGTATAAGCCAAGGGTACCATTAACAAAGCATCCTTGATTATAGAAAAATATATGGGGAGAGATTGACAGGCATAACAAAGCTGATCTGGGAAAGGAACACACCTCCAAAACAAGCCAGGTAAGTAGCTTTGACCATCACAGCCCCACCCCAGGTCTTGGTCCAGCTCAGGTCCTTTGGTCCTAGGGTGTATAGATTCTCTTCCCCCTTCACCCCACTGTCCTTCCCATGCCTGCTGTTTCTTAAAAACAGCAAAGTATTCTCCCCTTGTCACTGAGCAAGGTTGTAGGTGGGTGTGGGAGGAACCAGAGCCTGCACATCAGAGGAAAGGAGAGTTGAATGAAACTAATCAGCTGGGCTAGGGCTACTGAGAGGTACCCTGGCTGACCGCCTCAGTGGGAGTCCTGGGTCCTCATATCTAAGGGTAGAAAGTATCATGAAGACTGCCTGGTTATTCTGCTGAGCTCTTTGATCTGAAATGCTCTGATTGCCCTTCTGCTTCTCTGAAGGCCCAAAAGGGGCCTTATTGCAAGGTGCATAGCTCTAGGCGCTGGGGGCAGCCTGGGCTCTGTCTGCAGCATGCAAATCTCTGGGCCAGCCCCTGAAATGGGTGGCATGGGACAGAGGGTGCTATCCCATTTCACTCCTCCTCCCTCAAAATCCCCACCAGCAGGTACCTGGGAGCCTTTCTCTTAGGGCCGTGGTCTCTGCTCCTCTCTGCTTTCCCTCGGCAGGAGTCCTGTAGACTCTCTTCCCTGTCTTTGTCCCTTCACACTTGGCAGAGTGTTCCAGCACCAGCTGGATGCTCCCTGAAGAAGTCAGGTCCTGATGACCCTCCTCTTACTGTGTCTACTTGTGGGGGTGGGGCTCTCGTCTAGCACCTGGTCCATTCCTCACTGGTCTGTGCTCTTGGTGGGAACTCCCCTCCCACTCTCCACCTCCATTTTTATGCCCACAGTCCAGGAGAGATTAAGAAATGGAAAAACAGCCCCCAGAAACCCAAAATAGGAAGGAGAGGGGGGTGGACACTGGACAAACCTCCTGCTATCCCACAGTTGGCTGCATCTGACTGCAAGCTGTTAGCCCTGGCTTCTTCCCCATCCTCCTCTCTGGCTCTTCCCCAGCTAGGGTCCAAAATGGTCCAGGATCTGGGGTACAGATCTTCTGCTTAGCCAGCTTTGTGGGAACCACAGAGCTTCCATCCTCCCCAACCTCCAAGGGTTCCCCAGCCTCCTGCAGACCCCATCCCTTGGCCCTGACCTCACATCTCCTCTTTATGCCAGATGCCCTTCTGGGGTCTTCCCACCCTAGCAGCTCAGGCAAAAATGGGGCAGTGGGTCAGAGGCAGCTTGAGCATGTGGAAGCAAGAAGAGGGGACTCAGAGCAGGCTAGAAACCGAGACGAAGAGAAAGTTGGGGCCCAGGCTTGCAGACCACCGACTCCTAGGTGTGTCCAATTTTGGCAAGGTCCTCCATCAGAATGGGCGGTGGAAGACATCTACAAGTGTTGGGACATGCCAGGAATCCTCTGACAAACAAAAAAAGGATATTCCCCTTGTGCCCCCCAACAACCAAATCCCTTCCTAAGGCAGAAGCAGAGGAGCTTCCAGCAAAGCACCCCCCACTTTCACTACCAGCCATCCCCTACTCCAGGTAAAGAGCAAAAGAGAAGTGACCCAGGGAGGAGGGTGCACCCTTGGCACCTCTAGAACAAAGCTGAGCCCTCAGCCCCCTCCCCTGCTCCCTCAGCACCGCGCCTCAGTAATTAAAATATGAATTCACCTTCCCTCCCAGAGCCATTCATCACTGCGAAGGGAAGCAGCTGCGGCTTAGGAGACCGGATTTGGGGGATTAGCTCGGGCGGTGGAGCAGACACACCAGGAGAAAGAATTAAAAAGGAAGGGGGTGAATTGAGTTTTCTCTCCCCACCTCCTCCCTTTCCCTCTCCCTCTCCCTCCGGCCGCCACCAAGCCTCCTACCCCACCTCTTCCCCCAAAGCCTAGCCTCTGCAGGTTTCTGGGAACTGTAGTCTACAAGCCCGTGTTGATAAACAGGCAGGCCAGGGGTGGGTGGTGGCAAAACTACAGATCCCAGGATTTCTTCCCAGAGTTGGCAGCAGCAAAGCTGGGCACAGGCCTCCCATCAGGGAGAAGCCTGTGTTCTCCTTAGAGGTTAACTCCTTCTTGGCCTGCCTGAGACTGACCTCCAGCCTCTGGTTTACTGAGGCCCTGGAATTATAAGCCAAGGCCCTCTCTGCCTTTGATGGCCTCCAGAGGCCATAGACCCTAGTTTGCCAAGACCAGCCTCCCTTGTTTCTTGCTTGTCCGCCTTTGGAGAAAGAGAAAAAGCTGTCTCCACCTCTCTAGACTACAAGGGTAGCAAGCATTTATCAGTGGCTCTGAGGTACTTGGGGGCCATGGGATCTGGAGGGATCAGAACAGCAATAGTCTTAATATCCTTATGCCCTGCATTCAGGGTTTCCCAGTCCTGCCTAGCAGAGGCTGGCCCACCCTAAAAGTCATCACAAGCATGATTGGGATTAGGGTCACTGACTTGACATGTAGCAGCAGCTAGGAAGCTGGTGGCCCAGATTATCAGCACCAGCATAGATGCCAAAGGTCAAACTTTAGTGCCATCCCTTTCTAAAGATGGGCAAAAAGTTTTTTCCCTAGGCCAGGTGCAGTGGCTCATACCTGTAATCCCAGCACTCTGGGAAGCTGAGGAAGGTGGATTGCTTGAGCTCATGAGTTTGAGACCAGCCTGAACAAAAACTGAGACCCCATCTTTACTAAAAATGGAAAAACTGTGGCAAGAGGATCGCTTGAGTCCAACAGTTGGAGGTTGCTGTGAGCTATGACACCAGAGCACTCTACCCAGGTCGACAGCTTGAGAATCTGTCGAAAAAAAAAAAAAAAAAAAAAAGACTTTCCCCCAATAGTCTTTATAGTTTGAAGAGAGTAGGACTTAGCAGTCAAACTCCATTTTCACTAAAAATGGAACAAATATAATGAGATAGTCAACTGAATCTCAGTGTTGTTATACATGGGCCCACTCTCCCAAGGGAGGCCTTGTGCTGAGTATATCTGAGGACTGTAAAAAAGCCTTAGATTGCGCAGAATATTTTAAGTTTCAGCTGTCCGCAGGCAGGGGACAGGACAGACACAGCCCTCTGATCTGTGAATTCTCCAGGGAGAGAGGGCATAAGGCCAGCTTGACTTTTCAATAAAGTTCAACAATTATGTAAAAGTCTATAATTGCATGTAAAAACAAAGAATGGGAAAGAGCTCCAACTTTGTAACCCCCGAAGCACCTGAGGCTCAGCCCCAGTAAAGGTAGGACTGACTGTAGGACTGTCTCAAGTGGGTTGCTCTATGTCCCTGCTAGTGCTGGTGGTAACTTACCTCTTTTTCCCAACCCCCTTTCCTCCCAGTTCATACTTCATTCAACATACTCTACTCTGCAGGGCTGGGTGTGGTGGCTCACACCTGTAATCCTAGCACTCTGGGAGGCCAAGGTGGGGGGATTGCCTGAAATCACAGGCTCAAGACCAGGCTGAGCAAGAGCAAAACACCCCATCCCACCCCCCAAAAAAATAGGCAGGTATTGTGGTAGGTGCCTGTTGTCCCAGCTACTCAGGAGGCTGAGGCAAGAAAATTGCTTGGGCCCAAGAGTTGGAGGCTGCTGTGAGCTATGACGCCACAGCACTCTACCAAGGGCGAGGGCGACAAAGCAAGACTGTCTCAGAAAAAAAAAAAGAAAAAAACTTCCACTCTGTGGTCCCTACAGGGACCTTGCCTTGCCGGAGATTATCAGAGGTATAGTCTCTGGAACAATTCTCTGTCTCCTTCTTCCCAGGCCCAGCCTGGTGCTGGGGACTTCCCAAGCAAACAGTGCAACAGGATTCTTGGCAGGGGCCCAATTGGAAGGGGGCATTGCTCCAACCTGACTACCCAATTAGGAGACTGGGAGTGCCTAGACATCCTTACAGCATGGCATGGAATAGGATAAGCTTATTCTGAGCTTGGGGCAGCTGGACAATGAGGAAAGTGGAGGAAGGTGCCAGCCATCTCTGATCTCTGGGCAAGTGAACTGAGAGGGCAAGGGAGAAACCCTGGCAGATTCTCATCCTTACTCCTTTCGCCATCTAAGCTGGGGCAGGAGGGGAGGTAGCCTGGATCAGACCCAGCAAAAACCCAGCTGGCTTGGGCTTTCTCTTTGCTTCCTCTATTGTTCTGATTCCTACCCCCTCTGCTCTTGCTACAAAAGGAAAATCACTGATGGAAAAAGGGTGATTGGACTTGGGCCATGGGGCCAATTTATGGACATACATTCAACAGAGACCCTGTGAGAAGAACTCCTCATGTGAGTATTGCACTGCCCAGTTTTCAGAGCACTTTCCCATGCACTAGGGTTGGCTCTTCCAACATCTGGCATGATGTGCTAAGAGCACAGGGTCTGGCACCAGACCACCTGGGTTCAAATCCCAGCTTTTCCCCTTATTAGATACACTTTGAATTTGGGCCAGTTTGTTAGCTCCCCTGTACTTCAGAGTTCCCATAAGCAAAAGGGACTAATAATAGGTAGGACTGTCTTGAGGATCAAATGGATGAATGCAGATAAGATGGTTAGAATCATGTCTGGTACATAATAGATACTCTGTGTTGGTTGGGAAAATTAAGGGCCCCAAGATAACTTGCCTTCTGATTCTTGATACTAAAAATTGTCCTCTCTCTGATTCTTCAGTGGTCTGTCTTAGACAGACTAGGAACAGGAAGTGGGGAGGGAGGTGTGGAGATGGCGGGCAAGGGTGCTTCCTTTGCTGCTCCAGCCAGACTTGCCTGCTTTATTTTCACCTGTTGGAGTCTTCCAGGATGGCAGGGATAGAGTTAGGCAGATTTAAAAGGGGCAGGGAGAGTGGCTCAGTACCCACAGCACATACATCGAGGCTGGAGGGTTCAAACCCAGCATGGGCCAGCTAAACAACAATGACAATTGCAATAAGATAGCCGGGCACTGTGGATGGCGCCTGTAGTCCCAGCTACTTGGGAGACTGAGGCAAGACAATCACTTAAGCCTAGGAGTCTGAGGTTGCTGTGAGCTGTGATGCCACATTACTCTACTGAGAGCCACATAGTGAGACTGTCTCAAAAAGAAGGGGGGGGGGGCAGGGCGGTGCCTGTGGCTCAGTTGGTAGGGTGTGGGACCTATATATGGAGGGTGGTGGGTTTGAGCCCAGCCCCGGCCAAACTGCAACAAAAAAATAGCCAAGTGTTGTGGCAAGTGCCTGTCATCCCAGCTACTCCGGAGGCTGAGGCAAGAGAATCGCCTAAGCCCACCAGGACTTGGAGGCTGCTGTGAGCAGTGTGACACCATGGCACTCTACCGAGGCCATAAAGTGGGACTCTTGTCTATCCAAAAGAAAGGGGGGGGCGCAGGGGGAGAGCATATGGGAATGGAAATAAGCATGAGGAGCTTGCCTGGGCAGGCTGAGTGACAGGCAGGACAGCAGTAAGGAGGGCAGGAACCATTCACTCTTGGAAGGAGGGAAGCAAACTCCTGAGTGGGTAGTACACCAGGACCTAAGGACCCTAGGCACTACCAACCTGCTGTCCACAGGGAGCTGCTCTGTTCCTAGTTTCACTGCAGAACCTCCTCTTCCCTGTGGCTGGCCTGAGTGCTCCCATTTCAGCAACTGAAAAGCTGGGAGATCTCCTTACACAGAGAAAGGCGGAGGATTCCAAGCTGACCCCAGAGAAGGGCAGAGTGCAGGCAGTGAGGCAGAGGAGCAGAGGCTGTACTGGAGGCACTGAGCAAAGGCCCAGGTCTTCATGGCCTGCTGCTCCTGACTCCAGACCCCGAATGTCTGGCCATGAGCCAGGCCTCAGTAACTTGGCAAGCGGAAGGGAAGCAACTCAGAGACCTCAACACACCCTGAATGTCTCCTTCCTTCCTTCTTCCGAGGGAAATCTCCCTCTGGAATTACCAGCCCTGTCTTCATTTCAGTGAGGGAACAGGTCCAGAGGGGAAGTGACTTGGGCAGGCACACAACCTAGCCCCAGATCCCAGGGTTCGAGATCCCCTCCATGTCCCACCCTAAGTAGAGCCTCCTTTTGATGCCCCCTTGGTGGCTGGCTCCAAAACTGGTCCTGTGAGGAGGTGTGGTTGCTGCAGGGCAGGAGAAGGAGCGCGCCCCTCACTGTAGCCCATGGCTTTTAGCCCTACATGAGTTTGGAACAGCAATCACATAGGAATGAAAAGCCATAGGCCACAGCAGAGTTGAGGGGGTCCAGCAGCAGGAATCAAGAAGCTGGGGGCACAGGCCTCACTCCCCATCTCACTAACCCCCCTCACTGCCTCCCTGGAAGTCCTGGGCCCCCCAAGTTACATTCTCTCACCATCCCCCACCACCTGCTGGGCCCCAGGAGCACTAAAGCCATCCAATAATGAGTTTCCAGTTCTTGCCCTACAAAGGCTGCACACAATGGTCCTCACTCCAGGATATGAGGAGGGGTAGCTTCCTGGTCAGGAAGGACCTCCTCAAACTCCCTTAATTAGCTTCCAGCCCCCAACTCAGGGTCCTTAACTACCCCTCCCCTAGAGAATAGGCCAGATCTTTTCAAGGCTGCTGCCAGTACCCAGGACTAGCTCTGCATTAGGCCCCCTCCTTACAAAGCTTAACTCTTTCTAGTCCAGCCACAGAAAGGAGAGAGGGGCAAAGGAGGGTCTGGATAGAAGAGGGCAGGAAGTTTCTTAAGCATTCTTAAGAATGGGGAGTGATCCATACTTCCCAGACCAGTTCAGGTGGTTACTAGCTATACCCATTTTTGCATGGTTTGGAAGAGAATGAAATCTCCATCTCTGGACCTAGTTGGAGGCAGGAAAAGTGACAGATCTGAAAACCCCACCAGCTAGCTTTGGAGCCCTCCCTGGGCGATGCTATGGGAGGGGTGCTGGGTGCTCTGCCATTCTGATTGGTAATTGGGTGCTTGGCACAGGCACCTCGAGCACTGGCCCAAAGAGCTGAGGGGAACAAAGGTCTCAGTACCCTGGAAAAGGTGTGCTCTAAACACACATACCATTTCTTCACCTCCTCTGCTGTGATGGGTCAGCTGTGGGCATCAGGCTCATAGGAGCCAGCCTCCCAGAGCTCCTGCTTGCCCTCCCCATCCTGGAGGGGACTCAGACCTCCAGGCATGGCCTTGACAGACGCCCAATAGGATCAGGTTCTGTCTCTCTCTGCCAGGGAGTAGTTGCCACCCCCACCCCAGCCATCCAGCGTCAGGGGCAGGCTCCCTGGCTCTCAGCAGAACCCTTGTCACACACATACCCCAGTCTTGCCCAACCTTAAGGGCTAAACAACTGAGCATCCTCTAGCTTCCTCCCTGAACTTTGAGCCATCGGCAGCCTCTGATTCCTCTCTCAGGGGCCCCAGAATCCCACACCCAGAACCTTCTAAAGCTCCAGGCAGAATGTCCTCAGCTCCCTCCCAAGGAAAGTGGACCAGGGCTCCCAGGGGCTGCTCACCTGGTGGTCTCAAAGAGGCTCCCTCTCCTTCAAAGTCTCCCTCTCTCAATTCCCGCAGAGCCACTTCCTGCCTTCCAGGCAGCCACTCACTCTTCTACTCACCCCCAGAAGCTCCACACCCCAGCAGGGTAGGCCTCCTCCCTCCTCTGCCCGCCCACCACTGGCCAGGGCAGAGCTGTGCCCAACTTAACTTGACTCACTGTGACCCACCCCTCCCCCAGCCCTGAGGACAGAGGGTGTGGGGGCGGGCCAGGCAGCAGGGCGGTCAGGTATTCCTTCAACCCTGACTTGGGCCTGGGTAACAAAGGTCTCATTGAGCCTCTGGCTGTCTGGTCGGTGAAGCACAAACCTCTTGTATCTACTCGCTTTTGATCTCACTCCCTCTGAACCAGCCATGTATTACTCACATCCCCCTGCCGGGCTATTGGTGTGAAGGGGCTGTTTGGTCCCTCCCTCCCTCCCCATCTCCTTTCTCTCCTTCCTTCTCCTACTGTTCCCCTCGGGCTTTTTTATAGTTTAAATTTTGGCAGGAGACCTGAGGCAGCTCCCTGCTGGCCTCTCTCCTCCCTGCCCCCCCTTCTCTGCAGCCTTGGTTCCTCTTTTCACCCACAGCCCACTCCACTCCCACCACTCCCCTGCCCCGGGAGGACCAGGTCAGCACTTGTCTATCCTTCTATTTCCTTCCTCAGGTCTGGCCCCTCCACCCACCCTCTCTTGATTCCTGGCTTCCAGTCCCTGAGCACAGGGAAGGCTCAGTCCTGGGCCCACCTGCCAGACCCCACCCACCTGCCAAGCCCCAAGTAGCTCTGGAACAGGGGAGTTTCTAAGGTGTTTCTGGGGCCAAAGGTGTTTCTGGGGCCAGAAGCGCTGGAGGGGTGAGGTGGCCATTATCTCTCAGGCCTGGACAGACCTCACTTAGAATGTGGAGGAAGAGGAGGGGTCAGTCAGGTCAGGAAAACTCTGCTTCCTCCAACCCTGAGAACCTGCAGTGAAAGGTGCCACTCGGTAAGAATTCCCCAGGACTCACCCTGGTCAAGCTTCAAACTTTCTGCAGCTTTGCTGGTGGTGAGAGCCAGGCAGCTCAGGAGCCTGCAGGGCCCCCAGCTCCCAGGGCCACTGGGAAATTCTCTCTGGCTTTCCTGGCTCTGTTCCCAAGATCCCTTTCCTCCTTGGCTACTCCAGGGAGAAAGAGAGTCACCTCTGAGGTCTGCTGGCTTGCCCTAGAAATGCCAACAGGTGTTAAGAATTTCCATAGTGGCCCACCTCAGAGCCTTGCCCATCCCCCAGCCTAATACCTGTGGCTGCTTCTCCACTTCACCTCTCCCTGGCCCTCAGGTACTCCCATTCAGCTAAGCGGAGTATTTGAGAAGCTTCTCCTGCCCCAACAAGGCCCCATTCTTCCTGCCTCTGGCTCTCATTGTCCCTCATGACTCCACACATTCTTGGGTCTCTAATGAGCAGAGGACTGGTCCTACCCTGCCAACTAACTCTTGCTGACAGCATGGCCTGCTCGCTTATTCTTGCTGTTAACATAGCCAGGGCCCTTCCCACTGTGGTAGGAATTGGGGTGGGACCAAGCAAGGGGGCAACTAGGGGAGTGAAAGGGGGGAGACAAAATAGGAGTGAGGGAGATAGCACTAGGAGAGACTGAACGGAACGGAGATGCTGAGAGAAACTGAAAGAGAAAGGAAAGAGTTAATAGCAAATGAAAATGGATAAATTCTACAGGAGAAAAAGGTGTTATGGGCCGGTGTGGTGGCTCACCCCTGTAATCCTAACACTCTGGGAGGCCGAGGTGGGTAGATTGCTTGAACTCACGAGTCCAAGACCAGCCTAACCAAAAGCAAAATCCTGTCTCTATTAAAAATAGAAAAACTGAGGCAAGAGGATCTCTTGAGCCCAACAGGTGGAGGTTGCTGTGAGCTATGATGCCACAGCTCTCTACCCAGGGCAACACCTTAAGACTCTGCCTCAAAAAACAATCAAACAAACAAACAAAAAAACTGTGTCATATATATACACTAAGCCCTTTATTATAATCACTCAGTAACATAAACACTAGTATTATTCCCATTTGGCAGATGAGAAAACTGAGGCTAACAGGCTATGACTTATTTGGGTAGATAGTAGAGGAGAGAATAGGAGAAGCCTGAGAAAGGAGGCAGCCTGGAAAGAATGCTATCAAAGAGAAAGCAGAGGCTGAGGTGGGACAGGGACAAAGTTAGAAGATGAATGTAGAGAGAGATGCTGGAGCCCCAGGGGGACCAGAGGGAGGGAGAAGGCTAGAGAGAGCAGGCCTGGCTGGAGAGCTGGCACTCTGAGGGTTGCTGGGCATGCCCTTCCCTCTCTAGTAACAAGTACCTTAATCCCAGCACAGGTTAGAGAACCCAGGTCCAGCCTGGAAACCAGAGTTTGTTTCACTGGGGAGCAGGCTGCAGCAGCTCTTCTTTTAGGGAGCCCTCAGTCCCATTGTTCCCGTCAAAGGCACAGTCACCCTGAACCTCACCCTACATCTGGGCACTGGACACTGGGGTTGGAGATGGTTCCAGGGCTGGCTAAGCCAGGGGAGCACCCCTTTGCAAGGAGAGATTCAGGCATGGGGTTAATGTGCCATGAGCCCTCCACAGCAGAGAGGGTCACAGAGGGAAAGGCCGGGGGCAGACCAGGCTCAGCCCAAGAAAGGATAGGAGAAGTACCATGTCTACTCCAACAGGGGCCTGTGGGCTCCTCACCACCATAGGAAAATCAAACACAGTATGCACAGCTACTTCTCAGGCCCACTACCTGGTATACAGTAGGTTCCCAGTAAATGGTATGCTAGTATAGAAGAGATTCTTTTTGGGGGGGAGGGGAGAAAGAGTTTTACTCTATCACCCTGGGTAGAATGCCATAGCTCACAGCAACTTCAAACTCTTGGGCTCAAGTGATCCTCTTGCCTCAGTTTTTCATTTTTAGTAGAGACAGGATCTCAATCTTGTTCAGACTGGTCTTGAACTCCTGAGCTCAAGCAATCCACCCACCTCAGCCTCTCACAGTGCTAGGATTATAGGCATGAGCCACTACTCCCGGCCTATAGAAGGGACTCTAGTACTTGGAAAGAAGTTAGGTAGATGAAACCTAAGATCTTAACAACTCCAAGATTTCATGAGCCTACATTGGAGTTGACTTCTCTCAGAGACTTTCATAGACTTATATACCTTTTTAGAGAACTTGGAGCTCAGCAGACCTACCTTGGCCTCTGGTGGCAGGTAACTGGCATATTAGGAGGACACTGAATAGGAGGTGCTCACTCTCAACACCTCACATACTCCAACCTGGGGGAGACTAAACTGGAAGTATATCACATTGTACTAAGAATGTTGGGTGAATGATACAGACATGTATTGGTTGAAGGACAATGAATGGCTGATAAAGCTCAGAAACAAGGACAAGATATCTAGGTTCCATTGGTGTGTGCTTGGAGCTCCCTCACACCTGTACTTTTAAGGAGAGGGTCCTGAGCTGAGATAGGTTGTGAGGTAGGGAGCAGAGCCTGGCAATCTGATTCCAATCACCAGAGCAGTGGGAGTGGAGGAGTTGGTAAAACTGCAGAAGAGCCCTAAGAGATTTGGCACTGCTTCCCTTGCCCTAAACAGGCCTCCAGTTGTTTGAGATGGGCCTATGGGCACAGTGAACTGACCCAGGAGAAGACTAGTTCCAGAAGGACCCAGCAGGCTCCCAGACACATTGTCCTCCAGACCCGTACCAGGCCAGCAATGTATGTGCTACCAAGAATAGGATGAACTCCCTTTTTCTAGGCCACTAGGTAGCCTTCTCCATGGCTGAAGTCCCCACTGCTCCCCAAATCCATCTCTGCTCCAAAGCATGAATAGCTCAGGTTCTCTCTCATTTGACAGCTTGGGGACTCCCCCACCAAGAGTGAAGTGGAGTGAGTGCTGCTCCATTGAGCAAGAAAGCATGAATTTTCTTTTTCCCAAGGACTTTCTCCAGTTCTGAGCCTTCCTAGACAAACCAAGGGGGCTCCCAGCCTGGCAGCCCTGGCTGTTAGGGAAAGGAAAAGAAGAAACACAATCAAGGTAGAGCGAGACCTAAGGGTAGCAGAATGAACAAAGGTAGAAGTTGGGGTGGGTGTGGGGGTTGCTACAGCCTTGGCAGCTCCAGTCCCTGTATCTGAACTCTGTTAAGCTCCAAGGTTCATCTACGGGTGGGAGGACACAAGGAGTTGCTTCTGTCACCAGAATCTAGCCTCCCCAAGCAAAGGACTCAGGCTACAGTTTAGCCTCTCAGCCAATCAAACTGTTAAAGAAAAATAAAATAACCATCATTGGTAAACTCACATGCATTTCAACCTGACCTGATATTCATGAATATCAAATTGTTCAACATAGGCCCAGGCTCTGTTCCTGTTCCTGCTCCCACCCCTTTCCTCCTATGCCCTCCCTACTACAACCCACGTAGGGCAATGGTGGTCCAGCCTAAAGAAGTACAGAGCTGGGCTCTCCCATGCCCCTGTGGAGTACCTCTCAGAGGAAGAGACAAACAGAGATGAAGGAGGGGTGGGGAGAAGGTCTACAGAAAGGGCCCCTCATTTGGCAGCACATACAATGGGACAGGCGCTATGCGAGGTACCAGAGCCAGCACTCAGTAAGGCACAGCCATCAAGCAGGCAGTCTAGTGGGGAGACAGGCCCACATGCACACAATTACAACTCAGACCAGTTGGGCGAGACAGATCCTGGTCTCTGCCACCACCCAGAGTCTTCCCGGTGCCTTTCTGAGACCCTAGTTGAAGGTCTCTCCTTCCTCTTCAGGCCTTTAGGAGAGTGGCCCCCAGCTGAGGTCTCCTGGATATTCTCTTCTTTGTATGGCTAGGGAGAGGGGCGCTGAGTCTCTGAGGGTACCCAGTACCACTTGGAGGAATTCTGTGGGGTGGTGTGTGTGCGTGTGTGCGTGTGTGTATAAGAGAGACCCTCTTTCCCCTATCTCTGTGACAACTCCAAAGGGGAAATGGGGAGCTAGAATCAAGTTCCCAGGCCCCAGGACTCAGCTATGTCCTCTTGGAAGATGTAAGCCATCAAAACTTCCCCCCAAGGGAGCTTCTTAGAGGACAATACCTTTCCCCTCAATTCAGAGTTCTCTAGTCTGAAGCTCCTATCCTAGTCTCAAAAGAGCCAAATTCCCCCCCAAAGTTAGCCTTTCTTAAGGCTTAGGTTGAGCTGAGCTATACACTGGCAGATAAAGGTAGGCTGAAAAATCACCAGGAAAGATTAAATCAGATCTGAAAAATAATTTGTTAATGAAGGCGGTGGGAGAAGGGCAATATACTAATGCTTGCAAGTAGAGGCTGTGGAATGTTAGTCAAGAAAGGAGGGCTCTCCCTTGGGCCCCCAGGTGCCCTCTCCTGACAGGCTCAGGAGAGGCAGGGCTGGCCAACCCTTGTTCCCTAGGGACAACCTGTCAGAGACCCTTTCTTAGGAAGGAGCAGCCATCCTCTCCATAGCTGCTTCCTAGGCCCCCACTCTGGCCAGAGCCCTACATGAGTCCCTAGTTTTAGCCCTTCTAAGGCATGCAAGGGCCCCAGGGATGAGAAGGCAGGCTCAGGGCCAAGAGGTCTTGCTGAACATGGACCCCATAGACACGATGATTAGGAAGGACTGGTGTGTGTGTGTATTTGTGGTAGGGGGACTAACTGGGTCCTTCCTAAGCCTGGGGCCGTGTTTGCCTCTGCATACATTGGAGTAGGTGGTTTTGCCAAGGGAAATGGCTTCTCCCAGCCTCCCAAGCTGAGGTCCCCTGAGGACCTCTGCGCCAGGGGTATTGAATACCTTTCATTTTCCCTTCTTAGTGCCAAACAAATGTACAAGTGTCACAAAGTCCTGATTCCTTCCCCATTTACAGCCTCTTTCTCATCCCTCTCCATTCTATGGGTAAAGGAAGAAGGGGAGGCACCAAAAGCTGGTTTCACTCAGGCAGGAGAGAGAGATTGGGCCACATCCAAAGCCAGGGCTGGAGCTCCTTCTCCCTCTCACTTCCCCCCCCCAATCCCACCAGCGGCAAAATCCTTTAAAAGGAACAAAGGCAATGGGGGCGGGGTGGGGGGCTTCCTATTTGGCCGACCTGGGGTGGCAGTTGATGCAGCCCACCGCTGTCAGCGCTGGCTTTCAGGTGAGTGCCTGAACCGGCATCCTGGAGTCCGCCCATGCCTCAGGGACCCCTCTTCGCCCAACCAAACCCGGAATATCACAGGCGAGTCCTCCTCAGCTCTCTCCCGACCCCCAGCCCGACAGAGGGGTCGCCAACTCGGAGCACTTTCTGCCTCTTCGTTTTCGCTCAGTACTCACAGTTCGGATGCTAAACCGTCTCCTCTCTTGCACTCACTTCCTTTGTCTCTTTCTCTCACTCCCCTTTCCAATCTCACTCTTCCCTCCTTGTCTGATTCTCTGCTGTAGCTTCCAGTGGAGAAAAATAATTATTCTTCTCAATGGGTTCGCACGGGGCGCGCGCGCCCGTGCGCGCGCCCGGGACACACACACACACACACACACACACACACACACACACACACACACACAGCCGTAGTACCCAATCAATGCACAAATCTTCGGGGTCCCTTTAACCTCTGCGGATGACTCCGGGAGTTAATTATGAAGCCTGTTTCGGCGCGGCATAAATATGCATTAAGGTACGAAATGACAACCAATGCGCTGAACTTCAGGGAACTGGCATTTAGACAGACTTGGTCTCGCCACCCCTGACTCCCTCCTTGGCCTCAAGAACACCCTCCACAGCCTCGCGCCTTCCCCGGCTCGCAGTGGCCATCGCAAGGTCCTACCGGCGTTTCAGGGGGCCGCAGTAGCGGCGTAGGCGCCGCGCTGGTGCGGGGGTCCCCCTCGTGCGCCCCCTGCGGTTAGGGCAAGACGCCGTTCTTCCTCCTGCAGCCCCGCAGGCCGCGGACGGGCCACAGTGCCCCAGGGCCGGCACCCGCTCAGTCTGCGAGCTAACTCTGAGCTCAGTCCTTTGAGGAGCTGGCTAGAGCGGGACAGCTACTTGCACGCCCGAGTTCTGAGCAGAGCCAGAAAGACCGGGACGCGATTCAACTTCCATTCAGGCAAAGCTGCCACACGCCTTCGGGTCCCGCCGCCCCCGGCTGGTCCTGACCTGCACACACATGCACGCATTTGCACTCACACGCGCGCACATGCACACACATATACACACACCCTCGCGCACACAGACACTCCCGCGCGCGCTCACGCCCGCACATACTCAGGGTTACAACAAAGGAAGAGGGGCCAGGGCTGCCTTACTTTTCTTTCTCTTCTCTCTTGTGCAGCCCCCCAGCCCCGGGGCAGGCGCGCCCGGCCCACCCCGCCCTCCACGCCCCCCTCCGACGGCAGCGGGCGGCCAGCATTCCGGAGCAGCGCGGCGGAGCGGCAACTTCGCGCCCAGCGCCCGCACCTCGCGGCCCGGCGGGCGGGAGACAAAAGCTGCGGCGCCGCCGCCGGAGGCCGCGCGGCCAAGGTGTGCTCGCTAATTGTCAGGAAATGTGTGTGTGCGCGGCCGGGAGCCCGCAGGGGCGGGGGAGAGGAAGAGGAGACACTCCTTACACACACACACACACACACACCACTCGCCAGCGCCGGGTACCCGAACCGGGATTAGAGAATAAATTATCTGCTCTCTTCTCATTGGGCTGTGCCTGAGGACGCCGTCGGCGGCGCGGGCTGGGAGCTCTCTTGGCTCTTTGCATTCTCCACACAGCTCTGGCTCGCCTCGCTTCGCGGGGGCCGAGAGTCCGGACCTCCGCTGCAGACACCAGGGGACACCAGCCGGCTGGCCGCGCCGCCCCTCACCCCACCCCATCCCACCCCCAACTCCGCTCATCTTGACCCTCCTCCCCTTCCAATTCTGGCTACGGTCTTGGGGACAAGATACTGGGAAAGGAGGCCTGGAGGATGGAGATTTCAGTGTCCTTCTTCCTCCCCTGCCACACCCCCTCTTCAAGAAGGAGAAAGATGGGGGCAGCACGGTTCGGTCACCTGAGCCAAGCCCATCTCAGGCGGGGCTTTGAGAGTCCTTAGAGAGGATCCCTTCACTGACCAAGGCCCATCCCTTGGAGCCATCTCCTGCCTGCCACATTGCAACAATGACAAAGAGGAGATAGCATTAAGGATTTTTGCTCTTCTCCTCTCTCCAGCCCTCTCAGCTCCAGCCCAATCTTGTTCCTCATTTCCTGCTCATTAACTGCCTGCAAAGGAAATGCCCTCCGGTTCAAAGCAGCTTCCTGCCAAGAATTTATTCATTCAGCAAGCAATATGCAGTCCCACTCCTGTGCCATGACATGAGCTAGAAACCAGAAATATAAAGAGAAAAAATTCAGGTGATACAGTCACACAAAAATCAAAACCAAAAATGCAACAGCAGTGCTGAAGGTGATACACCCACATGAGAGGTACTAAACCAAGGTCCAAGTAAAGTTTGAGTCCGAGAGGCAGGAATGACTAACTTCAGCCATTCATTCAATAAATAATGTAGCATGTTTTCTGTGCCAGGCTCTGTGCTAGGCATTGGGGATACACAGGTGAACTGGTGGGCATGGTGCCCACTTGCCTGGAGTGCACAGTCTGGTGGACAAGATGGACGCTGACTGGTGTGACAGAAACTAATCAGGAGGCCTTGGGAGTGTGTGTAAATGATGCAGGCTTTTACTCTATTCCCGGGAGCCCAGAAAGGCTCTCTAAGGAAATGAGCACCCAAGTATGAAACATTGTTAGGTCAAGATGGTATAGGGAGGGTCAAGGGGAAAATTCTAAGGAGAAGGAATTTATAGAAAATCTCTTGGGCTGCTGGTAACTGGCTCATAAGAAGGCAATTAAACATGCAGCTTAAAGACAGGGAGCCTGCAGAGGGAGGTGGGCTGAAGAAGGGCCTAGGGTGGGGGGCGCAGAAATGAAAAGAGCTGTCCAGGGTAGTATTTATAGGTATAATCAGTGCAGATGTTTCCAGGTTCTGCAGACTAATGTTTTGGAAGAAGTTCACTTGTATGTTGCTGTCTCTCAGGCCAACCCTACTCCCTGCCCCCATTTTTCCAACTTTGTGTTTGCTGAAGACAATTCCAAAGTAAAGAACATACAGTAGACGATGACATCCCTGCTTCTCACTCCCAAGCAGCTTACATCACTGATTTCCTCATCATTCAGTGGCCATCAGCCCTCACGTGGGAGAAGCTGTCTACAGTCCTGGCCCAGACTCCTATCCACATGCTAGGGTTGCTTACCCAGTTCCTCTGCGTTTATTATCCCTAGATTCTCATAAGAGCCTTGTGAGTTAAGTTTGTCTCCATTGGGCAAATGGGGAAATTGAGAGTCAGAAAGGGGAAGTGGCCTGCCTAGTGCCATGTACAAGTTCAGTAGCCAAGTAGAGTTTGTGGCTCCCAGGTTTTTCTCTACTAGACTTTCTGGCATTTGACGATGGTAGTTTCTTCTAGGAAAGGGACCTGAGTGGAAGGGGCACCTACTCTTTATGGTTCCCTTCTAGTAGTTGTGATGTTGTACCACATGCATATATTACCTGTACAAAATGATAATAAAGGCTCAGTGCCTGTAGCTCAAGTGGCTCAGCCTCCCAGATGATCAGTGAGCCCCATGAGGGTAGGGGCTGAGTAATCCCCTGCCTCCACAAGCCTTCAGCACCTAGGACAGGGCCTTGTACATCCAGGCTCTGAAGCCAACCCTACTGACTGACTGGCTGTGGTGGAAATGATTAAACAGCAGCTTTAAGAACATGTTATAGCAGAAATTGTATGGGCTTTGGACTTGTCCACATCTCGATGGGAATTGCCTCTGTTACTAGCACACACTGTGTACCTTATGTAGCCTTTCTGAGTCATAGTGCCCCATTTTCCAAGTGGGATTCATAATATTCATTTGAGAAGGCTATCATGAGCATAAGTGAATTTATGTATGTATAGAATGCACATAGAAAAACACCCAAGAAATTGACGATGGTAGTTACTTTTAGGAAGGGGACCTGAGTGGAAGGGGCACCTACTTTTTATGGTTCCCTTCTAGTAGTTGTGATGTTGTACTACATGCATATATTACCTGTACAAAATGACAATGAAGGCTCAGCGCCTGTAGCTCAAGTGGCTAGGGCCCAGATACATACACTGGAGCTGGCGGGTTTGAATCCAGCCCTGGCCTGCCAAACAACAATGACAATTACAACCTAAAAATAGTCAGGCATTGTGGTGGGTGCCTGTAGTCCCAGCTACTTGGAAGGCTGAGGCAGGAGAATTGCTTAAGCCCAAGAGTTGAGGTTGCTGTGAGCTGTGACACCACAGTACTCTACCCAGGGTGACAGCTTGTGACTCTGTCTCAAAAAAAAAAAGAAAAGATAATGAAGCATTTTAATGAGATAATATATAAAGCAACATAACAACAATATTAAAATACACATTTATTGAATAAAGTTTTGTAGTTTAGAGCATGAAGATTTGAGGCCAGGTGCTGTGGCTCACGCCTATAATCCCAGCACTCTGGGAGGCCGAGGCAGGTGGATTGCCCTGAGCTCACAGTTTCAAGACCAGCCTGAGCAAGAGCGAGACACTACCTCTAAAAATAGCCAGGGGTTGTGGCAGGTGCCTGTAGTCCCAGCTACTCGGGAGGCTGAGGCAAGAGAATCGCTTGAGCCCAAGAGTTAGAGGTCGCTGTGAGCTATGATGCCATGGCACTCTACCAAGGGCAACAAAGTGAGACTCTGCCTAAAAAAAAAAAGAGAGAGAACATGGGGATGTGTTATCAAGAAAAATTATAGTGGCTGGGTGCAGTGGCTCATGTCTATAATCCTAGCACTCTAGGAGGCTGAGGCAGGTGGATTGCTTGAGCTCAGGAGTTTGAGACCTGCCAGGTGGATTGCAGGAGGAGTTCAAAACCAGCCTGAACAACAGTGAGACCCCCATCTCTACTAAAAACAAAACAAACAACAAACAAAAAAATGAAAAAACACTAGCCAGATGTGGTGGTACACACCTGTTCTCAGCTACTTAGGAAGGCTGAGGCAAGAGCATCACTTGAGCCTAGGAGTTTGAGATTGCAGTGAGCTATGAAGCCACAGCACTCTAGCCTGGGGCAACAGAGTGAGACTCTGTCTAAAAAAATATATTACACAGCCTCCTTCAGAAAGTGATGTTTGGCATAGGCACAGTGGCTCATGTCTATAATTCCAGCACTTTAGAGGCTAAAATAGGAGAGCTGATTGAGACTGAGTTTGAGATCAGCCTGGGCTGATATAAGTGAGACCCCATCTCTAAAAAAACAAAAACAAAAAACTTGGGGTGGAGAGACAGAGTCTCACTCTGTTATCTTAGGTAGAGTGCCAATGGGCTCAGGTGATCCTCTTGCCTCAGCCTCCTGAATAGCTGGGACTATGGGCATCCACCATAATGCCTGACCAATTTTTCTATTTTTAGTAGAGACAAGGTCTTGCTCTTGCTCAGGCAGGTCTCAAACTCCTGAGCTCAAGTAATCCACTAGCCTTGGCCTCCCAGAGTGCTAAGATTAGAGGCATGAGCTACCATGCCTTCTACACCCACCAATTTTTTAATTACCTGGAGTCCCAACTACTCTGGGTAGTTAAGGCAGGAGGATCACTTAAGCCCAGGAGTTCAAGGCTGCAGTGAGCTATGATCACTGCCATTGTACTCTAGGCTGGGCAACAGAGAAAGACCCTCTCTCTAAAAGAAATGATGCTGGCCTGAAGCAAGGATGAAGATGGCTAACCAGGTGAGATTTTCAGAAATTCAGTCACAGAGGGAAACAACATCCCAGCAGGCTCACTTTCTATTAAGGGATCCATATCTCTGCTGGTAATAGAAGATGAGTGGGCACAGAGCATGGGTAATGGGGGTGACAGGCCATGGGTCTGGGCAGTACCTTAGTAGCCCCTTCCTGTCCAGAGAGGGCAGGGCAGGGAGGAACTCCTGATCTGCTATCTCCAGCTTAGACAGCTAGCTACCTACCTGGGCACCCTATGCTCAGAGGAAAGCTGAGAGCAGCAGGTGCAGGGCCTAAGGAGGAGAGTGGGCTTTCTCCTGTTACACTCCAGGGACTGAGGTCCTGGGACAAGACAGCACAGTCATTCATCAGCCAGCACAAAGAGACACTCTCTGAGCCACACAGAGACCAGGTCACCTAAGACACAGGGGCATAACATCAGTGGGAACTGTAGAGGCCTCTTAGAAAAATCTGTGGACTCTCATATCTAGCAGTATAGTGGCAAGGATTGGGACAAGAAATTTTGTGGAAAATCCTGAGGAGGGAAAGGCAGAGCAGTGAAACAAGGCGAAGGGCAATGGGGTCAGAAAGATGAGCAAAACAGTCTTAAAAGAAGAAATAGAAATCATTTATTCCAGAGAAGAATTAGCGGAGGAGAAAAAAGGAAGGCAGGCCCAGGGCTGGAATGGCCGTCTTTCAGTCTAAGGAAAGGATGTGACTGCTCTTTTTTCTGCTTGGAGTTTCCAAAGAAAAGAAACGATTTCCCTTCCGAGGCTGCAGATACAGTGTTTTAGTCTGATGCAGGGGGAGGTAGGGATCTATTGCAGCAACTTTGGGCAGGTCACCTTCCTGACACCCTTCCTAGATAATGAAAAACCCAACTGCAATCCAGTCCCTAGTCAGGCTTGGAAGCAGGAAGGACTTTCATGGGATGGGACGAAGTACAAACTATTTCCATATTAAGAAATCAAAGGTAGTTAGAGATTATCAGCACTCACAGGATTCGGAGTACCTGTTGTGTGTAGTGCACTAGGATGGGGCCTGTTCCTGTTACAGTGACCAGAGATGGGATATAGATACGGACCCACTGTTTTAATCAATGAATGTGCTGTGTGCCAGGCACAGCCCTAGACACCTTGGGAATACAAGGATTCCTTTCATTCATCCTTTTCTTCAGTCAAGTCCTCATATGTGCCAGCTTCATACTCTAGATGGAATGTAGCTTTAACTGACCATCCACTTCCTGATGACAGTGTCAGTACATGCCCCAGTCACACCTTGCATCACAAGCCTAAGCCGACTGCATCATCCATCATCCCATACACCGGAATCCCAAACCACACTGCTCAGCTACTAATCAAATCCCATCTCCCACCTCTCCCAGCCTTTCCCACTGTCTGCCCAGGAAATCAGTCTGTCACTAGCTAACATCCCCCCATCCTCAAACCCTTCCCTGGGTATTCCCTTCACTGTCTTGCTCTACTCGCTCCTGGCTGATCCCCGAAGACACTGCCTCTCCAATACCCCTGCCTACCTGCAAGGAGGAAATGTGAAGAAGACAGTGAAAGCTGGGGTGGCGCCTGTGGCTCAAAGGAGTAGGGCACCAGCTCCATATGCCCGAGGTGGTGGGTTCAAACCCAGCCCTGGCCAAAAATTGCAAAAAAAAAAAAAAAAAAAAAAAAAACTTATAAAAAAAAAGACAGTGAAGGCTGCTTTTTTCCTCTCCCATCCCACATATCTCACAGCCTGTAGAGGTGCTTCCAAACTTCTCCTCCTTCCTAACTGCAAAAACTGGCATCTTTGATATCAATGTAGTGAGACTGCACAATACCTGCTACCTCGTGGCTGTCTTTCCTCCCCACCTCCTGTGGAAAGAACTAAATCTTGTTCTCACCAATATCTGCCCCTCCAGTAATCTCATTTTCAGGCAACTCAGTCACTGATGCCGCCTATCTTTCCAATTCACTTTCTTTGCAACTCTTATTCTGGCTATTCTTTGATCTCATAGGGACCTATTTCACTGAACAAGTTTTTATTGTCCATTATGCCCTACAGGTGACCACTTCTCTCCTGATCCAGCTTAGTTTCTATCATTTTTAGCCTCTCTCCCTTACAAACACCCTCCTCTTCCTTGCCTCTTTTCTTTTCTTTTTTAATTTAGATTACTAGGAGGGTACAAATGATTAGATTACTTTGTTTGCATTTGTTAAGTGAGGTCCCTGTTGTACTTGTGTTCCACACCCAGGAGGTGTGCCACATACCCTTACATTGTGCCCATTAGGTGGGAGCACACCAATGCCCCCTCCCCTCTCCCCACTCTCTGAAAATTGAATTGAATTGAGTTTTTCTCTTCCGTGGGCGTGCATTAGTTTGTCTACTGCCTTGCCTCTCTTTTCCTCCTCTGGCAAAACCCCAATCCTGATTAAACCCAGCAGGCCACCTACTCCCCACCTGTACCCAAGCAGCTGAACATTGCTGAAGAAAAGCACACCCCATGCTTATCCGCTGAGGGTCTCATTCTGAATTTATTATTTTAAATCTCAAAAGAGCACTCAACACTACCAGGCAAAGTGTCTACACTTCCCTGGTGTAGTTCCTCCTCCCTTCCTCTCAAAAGGCCATTTCATAGCTTTTCTCTCTTTTTCTCCTCTCTCTCTTCAGACCTCCAGCCCCATCCCCCCATATGACTTTTCCCCATGCTTCACAGATATCATAAGTACAAATAAATGCAAACAGATGAGAATGACTTCATCTTCCCACCACAAAAATCTACCAACCCGTCTCCATGATCTCTATTCACATTCTCTGCCTTCCTTGCAGTTATAATAGCTAAAGCGTTTTCATGCTTATTCAGGGCAATTCCTCTGTTGTGCGCTAGATCCCGTCCACTCTCTCTTCTTCCATGACTTTGCTCCTTGCAGTTAGCCCCCTCTAGCCTGAATCATTGGTTTCTCCTTCAACCCCAGATCATAACTACTCACAGGAAAATATACCCTCATGTTTTTTACCTTAGAAAAGACAAAAAGCCTTCCTTTGAGTCCTACATCTTTTTCCAGGTACCACCCCATTTCTTCTGTCAACTTACAGTAAATCTTGAAACAGTTCTTTGTAATTACTCTACACTTCCTTACCTATATTCTTCTCTGTTCAGCTCACTCCAGTTTGACATCCATTTCTACCCGCTGACACCTTTTTTGCCAAGGTCATCAACAATGTCTATCTCCAAATGGCCAAAGACCAAAACTTTACCCATCATCATTGTGTGACACGATTGACTACTTTCTCCTTGAAACACCCTCTTCCCTGGAGACACCTCCCAGCCCTGTCTTATTGGCCATTCTTTTGTCTTTCCCAGGGCTCTCTTCCCCTCTCAACTTTCCCAAACATACTCTCTAGGCAATCTCATCCAGTCCTATGGCTTTATAAACCAAGGACCCACCTGAGCTCCCAGCTTGCATGTCCAAATACCTCTTAACTCACAGGTTATATGCATATTAGCTTCCTATGGCTGCCATCAGAAAGTACCATAAACCAGGTGGATTTAAAAAACAGAAATGTGTTGTCTTACAGTTTTGGAGGCTAGAAATCCAAAGTCAAGGTGCTGACAGGGCCAGGATCCCTCTGACCCCTTCAGAGGAGGATCCTTCTTTGTGTCTTCCAGCTTCTGTTAGCCCCAGACGTCACTCCTCTCTCTGCCTTCTCCATCTTGGCATGGCCATTCTCTGCATTTATGTCTTCACAGGGTGTTTTTCTCTCTGGGTGTGTCTGTGTCCAGATTTTTCTCACGAGGAATTAGTCATATTGAATTAGGGCCACTCTAATGACCTCATCTTATTACATATGCAAAGACCCTACTCTAAATAAGGTCACATTCACAGGTGTTGGGGATTAGGATTTCAAACATCTTTTGGGGAGACACAGTTAGCACATAACAGATGTCTATCAGGTATTTCAAATTGAACAAATCTATAATGGAATTATTGATTTCTATACCTCTTGCTCACAAACCGTTCCCCTTCTAGTTATTAGGACCATCAGCTCTGTCCATAAACTTAGATCCTCTCTTTTTCTCACCCTCTACAGCTGCAGTCCCCAACCCCCAAGCCACCTATTGGGAACCAGGCCACACAGCAGGAGGTGAGCAGCAGGTAAGACAGTGAAGCTTCATCTATATTTACAGCCACTGCCCATTGCTCCCATCACTGCCTAGGTGCCACCTCCTATCAGATAAATAGCAGCAATATTGGATTCTCATAGAAGCGCAAATCCTACTGTAAGCTGAGCATGTGAGGGATCGAGGCTGTACACTCCTATGAGAATCTAATGCCTGATGACATGAGGTGGAGGTGTAATGCATTTAAATCATTCCAAAACGGCACCCCAGCCCCTCAACCTCCGCCTTTGCTACTTGTAAAAATTGTCTTCCATGAAAGTGGTCCCCCGGTGCCAAAAAGTTTGGGGATCACTACTCTGCAACTCATCTATCAGCAAGACTCATTGCCCAAATCCAACCACTTCTCTCCATCTCCCTTGCTACCTGGCGAGTCTAGTGATCTCACCTCTTTCCTGGGACTATTGAACCAGCTTCCTAACTGGTCTCTTGTTCCCACTCTTTCTCCCCACTGTAGTCTACTTTCCATTGAAAAGCCCGAGTGAGTGTTTTAAAGTGCAAATCAGATCACATCCCTCCTACTGCTTAAAACCTTTCAAAGACTTCTTACCAGAATTAGAATAAAATCCAAGCTTCTTAACTTGGCTTATGAGGCTTTTACATGGTCTGACCCCTCTTCTCTCACATCCTACAACTCTCCCCCATACTCACCTCCTCTCCAGCTGCACAAGCCTTCCTCTGGCTCCCTTAAACATTCTGAGATTGTTCCTGCCTCAGGGCTTCCCACCCTCTGTTCCTTCTACCTGGAACCCCCTTCCCCCATCTTGGCATGAATAACTTTTTCTCAGCATTCTAGTTCTATCTCAAATGTTACCATCTTAGAAAAGGTCCCCCCTGCTCCCAGTACTCTCTCTTATTTTGTCCATAGCTTTATTTCTGGCAGAGATTGTTTTATTTGTTGGTTTCTGTGTTTATTCTCTGGCTCCCCTATTAGACTGTAAGGGCAAGGATTTAATCTGCCTCTGTCACTGCTGAGTCCCCAGCACCTACAACAGAGCCAGCTAGTCACATGTATTAAGTAAATAAATTTGCTACTATGCACCAGGCACTGTACTAGGATCTGGGGATTCTGAAATAAGCAAAATATAAAATCTATTTCTTATTCATGAACAAGGGAGCCACCCTCCGCCCAAGGAGCACATCACACAGAGAAAATCAGAGGCTGGACAACTTCTTAGCAGCGTTATCTCTGAGGATGGCTAAGCTCCCAACTCCCTGTCCTAGAGCCACAACAACTTCTTTAAATATGCACCACTACTGACCCTCCGCTGCCTCCACATCTCAGTTGGTAGCCATGCTTCCTTTTTCACAGAGAAAATTGAGGCCTGGACTAGGAACTCTTATCCTAATCTTCTATTTCCTTCCCCTTCCTCTTTTGTGCCTCCCTTCCTAAAAAGAGTATGGGCTTTGTGTTCAGGCAGGCGGAGTGCCAGCAGGTGGGTCTGTGAATGATCCTGGGGAAATTACTTAACCTCTGAATCTCAGCTTCCTCATCTGTTAAATAGTTGTGAGAACAACTATCTCATTAGGTAGTACTGAGGATTAAAAAGACATCTTAAACATTCCATTTTCTTCCTTGCCCCTCTCGCTTCAGCCACCCAGTAGGGTTACCATTTCTGTTTTACAGATGGAGAAACTGAAGGTAAGTCTAGGGATGTTCAAGGGTTCAAGTCTATTAGTTAACTCACCCAAAGTCACACCCTGCTAAGTGGCAGACCCTGAATTAGTCTCATACCTCAGACTACAGGCTCAGGGCTTGCACCACTGCTGCAAAATACAAATGTAAGATAATCTAGGCCAGGCCTGGTGGCTCACTCCTAGCACTCTGGGAGGCTGAGGCGGGTGGATTGGATTGCTTGAGTTCATGAATTTAAGACCAGCCTAAGCAAAGTGAGACCCTACTCCTACTAAAAATAGGAAACAAAACAAAACTAAACTAACTGGGCATTGTGGTGGGTGCCTATAGTCCCAGCCTCTTGGAAGGCTGAGGCAAGACAATTGCGTAAGCCCAAGAGTTGGAGGTTGCTGTGAGCTGTGACACCAAGGCACTCTACCCAGGGTGACAAAAAGAGACTCTGTCTCAAAAGA